>SKCR01028299.1:0-204305 GCA_019454045.1 Zanthoxylum bungeanum | reverse complement strand
TGTACACAGAAGTTAAAATGAAGTTAATCAGATTTGGTAGATGCTAAGGTTGAGAAGACAAAAGTGGACTAGGGGGATTATCAGAAACAAGAAGGATGTTTCAAGTTTGTCACCTTGATTCACGTATGAAAAATGAATGTTTTGAGGGCAGAAGATGCTCTGTCATGATACTTTCTCTCGATGACACAATAACATCCATTTCATCCAAATCACATCGAATGCTAGATAGCTGCAACGTTAGGCAGGCAACTTAATAGAAAAACATATAAGAAAAAAGCCAAGAACGAAATAGCATGTATGATATGTACATAAAATGATTTCACAACTCTTTTTGCAGAAATTTTACCCGAAATTTTTGGAAATCATTGTTTTATCTTGTCTGGATAGAGCACAATGGCATCAAAGGATCCAAATAGCTGACCCGACCTAATGGGAAAAAGTTTTTGTCTGGTTTTGTTCATTGTTTTATGACTTTATCTTGTCCCATATATTTGGTCCAATATGAAAACTTTTTGGTTATCAGTAGCCAAAACAAACATTAAACTAGATGACATAAGCCATACCAACACCTTCCTACCAGTAAAATAGTGCTGGCATCCATCTTCTAAAGAACTAAAGCTAACATAAGGGAGGACTCATTTGCCATGTGGCAATACCTTAATTCATACTTATATGCAGGACCAATCCTTAAGTCGTTCCGGAACTGGAAAAATCCGATTCGGTTCCGATTCCTGGAACCGAACCGGAACCGTAAAAGAAAAAAAAAAAAAAAAAAGGTGACCGTTTGGAGGCAATTTCGCCTCCAAACGGTCACTTGTTTTGACCGTTGGAGGCAATTTTGCCTCCAATGGTCAAAAGTATTATTATTATTTTTTTATTTAATTAAATTATTTACATTTTTCCTATAAACACCCACCTTCTCTCAATTATTTTCTCAACAATTTTCATAAATCTCAATTCTATTCTCTCAATTTCTTCTCAAATTCTCAATTACTCTCTATTGTTATTTTATTTCTCGTCCTCAAGGGGCGTGGCTTGATAGTGTAGGGCTCAAGATCTGGCATTCAGGTTCTGGGTTCGAATCCAGGGGGTGCGTTTCTTGTAAGATCCTAGGGCAGCCAAGGGTTTTACCTGCTCCGCTAAAGCCCGGGTCGGATGGTTTGGCGGCAAGGTTTCCAACATTTCCAAAAAAAATTATTTTAATTCTCAAAATACTATCTAAATTTCTCATTATTAGTTTATTTATTACAAATTACGAAAATGTCAAGTGCAAGTCAGAATCTAACAATAGTTGTATCTATTACAAAAAAAAATTTCATCTATTTACTCCACAGGTAAAAAAATTTCAGTCTTTGAGTGGTGGAGGAGACACGCAAATAAATTTTCAACTCTTGCATTAATCGTTAAACAAGTTTTAGTAGCTCTAGTTTCAACGGTAGCAGTTGAACAAGCTTTCAGTGCGTTAGGTAGTATATTAGATGAGACGCGGTCTTCCATGAGCCCTGATTCATTAGAAGCTCAAACCTACTTGGATGATTGAACTAGAGCGGAATTACGACAACAAGAGATACAACAACAAAGAATTGAAGATTTATATGATTTAACAACAACCAAAGGAACGATGACTGGAACATCTGGCAATGGTAGCGATGATTAAGGTAAATGGGTTATTCGAATTCAAAAAAAATGTAAGAGAACTACATGGGCTTTGATTCCTCCAGACCCTAGAGGATATGTAGGCATCTTAATTTTTTTTAAAAAAAATAAAGTTCAAGCTCTTTTAATTTAATTTTTTTTCAAATTAAAACTAATTTAAATCAAATTAACCCTTTTAATTTATT
This sequence comes from Zanthoxylum bungeanum, assembly GCA_019454045.1. Taxonomy (NCBI): domain Eukaryota; kingdom Viridiplantae; phylum Streptophyta; class Magnoliopsida; order Sapindales; family Rutaceae; genus Zanthoxylum; species Zanthoxylum bungeanum. The sequence goes on along the minus strand of SKCR01028299.1, from coordinate 202,464 downwards.
TTTTTTCAAATTAAAAACTGATTTAAATCAAATTGGATTTATATTTAATTTTTTTTATAGAATTTTTCAGTTTGGAACCAGAACCGGAACTGACCGCATTTTTGCGGTTCCGGTTCTGGAATCAAAACCGCACTTTTGCGGTCCGGTTCCAGAACCGCGGCCATGCCTAGTTCTCTCTATCCACCAACTCAATTGTTCAATTTGAGCACTGCCCCTAACCATGTTGATCTTAAATACTGGAGTGGTGTCCGAAGACAGTCTCCAACATGCAAAATTATTACATATCCAGACTGGTGTAGATTTACAATAAGAAAAGTTATAACATATTAAAAATTATTAACCACATAAGACTTGCACAACCAGAAACTCAAAAGAATTAAGATTATCACTTTTGCTTTCCCCAGCTAATCTTAAACAGAAAAGATCAACTACAAATATGAATTGTCCATACCAGGATGTAGAAAAGTATAAGTGAGAAACCAGCACAAATTTCGGGCCACTCGGACTTTGAAGATACTTTGAACAGACCAACAAAATCAGCTATCCATTGAAACATGCTGGGGAAATTTACTGGGAGCTGATAGACATAAAGCAGGATGATGTTAAAGCATGCATACAGCTGAAGAGGCCTCCACCACCTTAGAAAACATATATACAATGTAAGCCAACAAACGGACCAAGGGTTGATCAATGAAAGAAATAATGAGAGAGAGAAGTGATAACTAAGCAACATATAAAGAATAAAAAATTAAAAACCTGAAAAGTCCTAGAAAATTGCTTGTCAGAGACCAATCTACTACACCAGCACAGCTGCCAATAAAAAATGGTAGAGAAACCCAGGAAGGATGGCTTATCCCCACAACCAGCTGAATTGCAGGCAACAGCAAACAGGAAGCAACCCTAAGATGAGACCCTTTGAAATTGCAAAGGGAAAAAGTATACTTAATCCGCAGGAAGAGGAAGATAATAAACAATGAGTGAAGCATTGAGCCAATATATGATAACATGTTTTCTAGCAAAACATGACAACATGAGTAAGTTCCTATTTGAGGCATTATATAATGCGACGTAGCAATAAGAATCGAAGCAGAATGTGAAACATGCATATTAAATAAACAGGGACGACTTAGGAAAAGCTAAAAAGAGAGAAAATTTAGCAACACAAACAACATTTGGAATTGTAATTAAACACTTACAAACCTAGATGATCAACAACTGTTAAGAAATGACCCCAACAGGAATCCCGCCACGGATCCAGACCGAAATTGTTCCCATATATATCAATCAAAGCAACAAAAACAGCTAGTAGTTGTACAACTAAAAAGTATATTACTGAAGGAGATTTCCAGGACTTCACTCTGCAAAAGCATACAACAAAATACAATATGTCAATCTATGCAGAGGAAACAAAGGATTCAGAACTTAAATTTACAATTAGCTCTTACATCATAAAACCAATTAGCTCCGCCCACCAAGCATCCACTACATCCCATGTGTAACCCTTAAAAGCCCATATAATAAGATATATAACTTGACATACAATTACAAATATTGAAAAGATAATGACAGGCCACAGCAACAAAAATCGCCTACGGAAGCGAAAACCTACAAGCAAGAATAGTGGAATATTAGTCCATCAAAGTTATAATAATCTTCTAAAAAAATCATGGAGACCACAACATTTTCTCAAGCATCATTTCTACAACTACATTATCTTGATTTGAAAACCAATATCATAGTTATGTTATTCCCTTTCTTTTTCCCTTAAAAAAATTTGCAGTCATTGATGATTGAGATTGAGTTTAGCATGTAGATAGTTCTCTCTCTCTCTCTCTTCTTCAAGTTGTGCGCGCGAGTGTGTGCGGGCATGCACTGAAGTTTAGTATGCAAATAGTTGCTTGAGAAATTAAAGTGAAGTACTAACTGAACTAGCAAAGCTAATTCAAATAATTAGCGACTATATAAATTCCTACTGTACAATGAAGATAAATCTTGCAGATGATATGGCAATATGGCATGTATAAAGCAAAGTGGATCACCAAAATATTCCATTAAAGCTACCCTTAAAGAAATTCCCCCATCTCATATACACCTAATAACTTTTCATCCCATTTTACTACAGCCACACTTTGAAAGAGGGGATTCTGGACCATGCACCTGGATGGTCATCTTACACGACAATCCAACATAATATATTTTGACCCATGACTTCGAAAAAGTATGTCAGAATTAAATTGGGAAAATTCTTCAAAACAGATATATCAGAAATTTTATATGCACCACTGTCAATAAAACATTTCAGAATTACTATTAAAGCACTTCTGCTCAGCAAAAAAAAATACATAAGAAAGAATTTACTAGTGCTCTGATCCACTAACCCTCTAGATATTTTCATTTAGTTGCTTAAAGAAGGCAATACCACCCTTCTTCCCTATATACACTTATCTGTTTCTTAAAAAAATAAAAAAACACCGCAACCAAACATAACTAAAAACAATAACATTGAAATCAAAGTGACAAATTTACATAAAGTGTGTACCTATCTTCGGCACAATAAATTGAATAAGAAGGAAAGCTATCAAATCAACAAGAGAGATCAAACTCCAATTGACTAAAGCAGCTGCAAGAAAGGCAGCAAAAGTTAGAAGTAAAGCCAACTCATGAAAAATTCAGAAATAATTGATTCAAAATGATTTTACACAGAACAAATAGCATAATAAAGTATGAACTTAATTCATTGCTATGAGAAACAGAACTAAATAACAATTAAAACACAGCAAAAAGTCACTAATTTCAGTCACATTAACGCATTAATCTTCCTCAAACTATCTTATTAGCTCGATCCGGCATCCAAAAAAAGAAAAAAGAAAAACTCCTATACAAAATTGAAAGAGTACCTGTTAAAAGCAGCAAAGGCAACACAAACCCAACGAGAAAATTCCCCATGAAATGCTCTTATCTTCAATACGAACATTCAGCGACTCTCATCATTCATCTCTTTTCAGAATCAAATTCATAAATCTGCCAAATGGGTTTCAATTTCTTTAAAAATTATCTAACCCCATCTCACACGAAACCCAGATATTGAAATACAAAGTATCGGGCACGTCTTTCAATATTTTCATTAAAGCAAAATAATAATAATAATAATAATAATAATGAATTGTTTTCCAAAATTACGACTAACGAACAGTTTGGAACATGAAATCCCGCGAGCAATTTGGCGTGTTAAGCAACTTCATCAGTTTTGCTTTTGTTTGAAAATGAAAAAATAAAATAAAATAAAAATCGCTGTAAAGTGTTAAGTTTTGTTTACGCTAATTGGAAATGTGAATCAGTGAACGCGGCTTTCCCTCGTATATTTTTCCCATTTGAGACTTGAAGACAGCGCTGCTTACGGTATATGAGAAGGGTATAATGGTAATAACATAATAAGAAAATAGCACTCTATGAATGCGAAATCGTGGTACTAAAAATTTATAATCTTCTCATCAAGTGAAACAAACAAAATGTAGTAAAATTTTCAGAAATAACTACAAATTTGATTGCATTATGTGGGTTGCTGTGATTTTTCTTTTAAAAATAAATAAATAAATGATGATATCAAAATTTTAAGATCTACAAAAATATTTAGATGTACACGACATTTTCTACTCTTTATAATATTCAAATAGTATTTATCAACACTGACTTAGACCGTTAAATTAAGGTCATCATTCCATTAAATAAAGTCGTCTATCAAAATAATAGTGTGATATTCTATTACATGTCATGTATTTTCAATACATCTCAATAATCTTTTATATAGGTATAAGATCATAATGAGATAATGAATCAAGCAATGAATCAAGTAAAGTTATATTTGATATTAATGAATCAAGTACTTAATGAATTCAGTAAATTGGATTCAATATTCATGAATCATGTATAGAGTTGGCAATAGGTCGAGACTGGACATGATTTGGCAAATCTCATATCGTCTCGGTCATACAAAATATGATAAAAATATATCACAGCCCTGTCCCGTTTTCAAATGGGACAAAAAAATTTATCCCGAATCCAGTCCCAAACAGGACGGGATCCCGTTGGGATGAGATGAGATGAGTCAAAATTTCAACCCTAATAATGTAATAGATGAATGAATGAAATGAAAACTTTAATATATATTTTGAGATTCATTTATTAAATAATGAATGAATCAAGTCAATTTGTAGTGGATAATTTTATCATCATCTTATGTAGTGTCAAGTGGTAGAGCACCTAGGGATAGCAACGGGCCGGGTATAAGACGGGGATGTCAATACCCGCACCCGTACCCGCGTGATATAAAATATACATGTCGCCATCCTCTATCCCCTTTTATTTATTGATTATTTTTTTATCTTTATGCTTTAAAAAAAAAATCAATTAAAAAATTATTGGAACAAGTAGATATAAAATAAAAATATTAAATTAATAACTGTAAGTTTAAATTAACTTTATTACTTAACTAAAGAAGAAAAATACATAAATTACCAAATAAATATTATTACTGTAGAAATTTCATCTTTAAAACAAAATGAAATAAATTAATTGAAATTACCTACAAACAATAACAAGTATCATATACCCAAGAGGGGGGTGAATTGGGTTATTAAAAAATAATTCGGAAATATAAATTTTGTCAATTTTATACTTCCAAGTCTTTTATCAATAAATATAAACAACCTTAAAGTAAAAATGCATAAATTAAAAGATAAGGGAAAAGAGATACAACACCGAGTTTATATAGTGGTTCGGCCAAATCAATTGCCTACGTCCACTCTCTCTTCAAGCGCACTTGAAGGTTCCACTAGATTCAACAATCTTTACAACCAAGAGATTTTGCTCTAAGGCTTCTCTTAAACCTTTTACACAAACTCCACCCTTGAGAGTAATCACCACTCACACAAGGGATTTCAATACAAGTGTTTCCGAAAAATAAATTTTTGTGTTTACAACACTATTTGAGAACTCACAAAAAGATTACAAAATAGTGTATGAGTTGCTCAAATATATCTAAGCTCACTAAGATGATTATGAAAGTGTGTGTATGAGCTTATGAATTGATGATAATGAGTTGGATCAAGAAGATTTTGGTATATCTCTGTTTTTGCTATCAAGAATGATGTATATAGGTGTTTTTTTTTTTTTTTTTTTTTTTTTGCAAAAACGAATTTGGGGCATTTATATAGTGAATAGAAATGATTTCCCAACATTCCTGTTAGAGACCAGTCTGGAACCCGGTATGCTGGTCTGACACCCAACGATCATATTAACGTTAAAAAATGTATACGTTGGACCGGTATGGATACCAGTATGTGGACCGGTATGTGTCTTGTCGGTTCCAGTGAGTATGATTTCCCACAGCATGATCGGTATTAAAGAATCTGGTTCCAGAGAGCATGTTTTGAAGGCTTTAACTGATAAGGAAGACCAGTATGAAAACCGGTGAGGACCATGCCGGTTCCAATAAGGTCTCAAAATGGGGAGTGCAACCGGTATGCCGGCCTCAATTAAAAATATGCAAGTTTTGAATGTTTAAGGCATTTTTCAAGTGATCCTAATGCATCTATATGGAGTTGCATGTGTAATGAGCTTAGATATGAAAATTCACAACTCATATTACAAATCAAGTCCTAAACTAAAGCCATAAGAGATTTTCTTCATAAAGGGTTCGGCTTTTAGTTCGTGGCTTTTTATTACCGATATACTTCGACATCTTTTTGGAAAGTCTTGCCATAGTGCGTCGAAGACTTCGAATGTTGCGTCATCAAAATTCATCTTGAAGTATATGTCGCTAACATTAATGAATTCATTAATATTGATAGAAATCTCATCTTCAAAACAAAGAGATAAATATTATATTAAATTGAACAAATAAATTATGTTTTTCCTAATTTTTATTTAATAAGTAATTAAATTTTTTGACTAAAAAAATTAATAATTAAAAAACCAAAGTCAAACGGGTTTATTGAGCGGGTACAAGTTAGAGAGTCTTATACCCATTCATGGCCCGTATACTTAACGGGTATTAAAAATTATACCTGCACTCGGCTCGTTTTTAAAAAGATCGCTAAATACCCGCCCCTAATATATCGAGCCCTCTCGGGCCCTCATCCCCACAAGGATTTTTGTCATCCCTAGTAGCACCACATATATGTATGTATGATTGACACTTGATTACAAAAATAGTACAATTATTTTTTAGATTAATTTAATATTTAAAATGTGCTAATTTGAATATAAATTTCCGTAATTATTATAATGTCACACTAGAGAAACTGTAAGTATTATCATCGATTGTTCAATTAATTGAGTTCTTGATATATCAATGGTTGGTCTATCATTATAGATTATTATATATGAAGATTTTACCTCTTAAATGCCCATTTTTTTTAATTAAATAACAAAAATAATAAATTCTAATTTTAAACCCCTTTTATAATTATAGTAGAACATCTATTTAGTAATACTCTATATATGAATAACATCTATATAGTAATAAAAAAAAAATTATCTCAAGGCCAGTTATAAATAGGAATAAACTTTATATTGTAATAAGTTATATTTTTTTTATCCCTTCTTAAGTAACTTACCTCCATATGATAAAATTATTTGCTTATATAAATATAGATAATATATTATATATATGATATATATATATATATATATAATATATAATATATATATATATATATATGCTATGTTCCATAAAAAGTTTAAGATGTAATATAATATTTAATTAAAATTGTTTGGTATTATAACTTAATTTTTTGAATTGATATAGTATATATCTTTGAACTTGCGAGTTTATAATAACTCATTATCGAGTTTGTTTAGAGCATCTTGACATGGAACTTTTTAAATTTTTATAGTATCATCGTCATGATTATCTCCTTTATGAGACTTGACATTTTCAAGAGTTATTGTAAATAAAAAAATATAAATGTCATAATAATAAATATTTAAACAAAACTAATTGTGAAGTAAAAAAGAATATCATTCATATATTTAGACTGCAAGTTCATAAATATTATATTGTATATTCAGAACTTCAGGGTCCATGATAGATTTAAAACTGCATGTTTTAATATAATGTTGATTGAGATTAGAACTTAAGGTTCGTTAATTGTAGTGTAATTATAGAATTTCGGGTTCTGTAGATCTAGAACTGCAGGTTATAATATAATAATTAAAAAAAATAGTTTTTATTTTCTAATGTGGATGATCCAAATTAATGGCAACCACATAACATACTAATGAGAATAATAAGAACATGACATAGTGATTTAGAATTGCGGATTCTAATTTTATGATTGAAAACTTAGAACTCCAGGTTCTAAAGTTATATGCGATGACTGATCATGCAAAGGCTTCAGGCATTGATTGATTATTTTCAAATCATTCAGCTTTCGTTTTAATAAATTTGGGTTCAGGCCTTGATTGAAATAATAAATAATTATCAATTAATTGGCTTCAGGCCACATCATGAATTGCGAATAATGAACAAAGACTGATGGCTTACAAATAAGGAAGCAAACAAAGAAAGAATGAGTTGCTTAAGGCAAATTTACGAGAGAGACAAACAAAGGCTTCAGGCTTTGCGTGATCATGCCTTAATCTAGTATTGCTTGCTGAACTTCAGGTTCAGCCTTTTGTTTTATTGAATCAGGCACCAATGTTTTAATAACGAATAATGATTGATGCAACAGTTGTTTGCGAAACTTCAAGTTCGCTTTTTAAAAATAAAATAAGAACAATTCGTGCTGATAACGTGTTATAAAATAAGAGAGAAAATGAAGAAAATAATACCTTGTAAAGCTGTAAGCTTTTATTCTTATTGATTTTTGAATGAATCAATTATACAAGATTTACTTTCTATTTATAGAGATAGGTTTAGGTTAATATTATTATCCCTAATCAATGTGGGATAAGCTAAAACATAAAAGACAAGTGTAATGGACCATCTAATTTACAACAGAAATTATATCTATCTCATTTCTCAATGTTTATATTTTGAATTTGACATTATCTATTTATTAGTTATTAATATAGTACATGTTTTAGCTTTATATCACTTCAACTAAAGAAAACTAACCTATATATATAAATATATATTATTACTAAAGATGTATTTAGATATAACCTCCCTTTATGAATAAATTTATATTGGTCCCAACAATATGGCTAAATATAGGTTCTACTTTTAACACACGGTGAGTTTTAGTCATTGTACGGGGCCAAATTTGGGCCCAGGGATAAAATCGACATTTATCTCAAGGCCAACCACTGAACTTGGAGTCCATTAGTAGATCCAGCCTATAAGCAAAAATATCACACAAGGAAACTCCACGGGCCACCTCATGGGCCCGAACTTGTTAACATAAAAAGAACCAACAGACACCAGTTACGAAAATCAAGAAGAGAATCTGAATTCATAAACATCACCAATGAAGTCGACGGTTTGAGGGATAGATACGATCGACAATTATCAGACATAAAAGATCTGAATTAAACCATCATTGAAGATGACTCCAACGGGCAGAATAGGGACCCCGCATCAGGGAACCTATAAAATAAGGAGACAAAGCAATAGAGAGGCATCTTCTTCAGACTACTCCTATCACATAGACATTACTCCAATATTCCGCCCTCACGGCAAATAATTTGTGGTTGAGGTACTCCATAGACCTTAATCCTTTCATCTTGACCTCATTCATCTTTAGGCTAACTTGAGCGTCGAAGTGCATACGGCTTCCACCACATCGGTGGGCAGTAACCTCCTATTTCGCTCTACTCTTGTTTTGTAGGTTCGTTCGTGCCCCTCAACTCACTTTCTCGATTGTGGACCTCGACCGAAATCAGTCTCCACAATTTGGCGCCCACTGTGGGGCGACGAGCGAATTTCGCAAAAGTTAGACACACCAACAAAAAAGTATGAAATTGCCTCAAGCAATGAACAAACCCCGGATCCCTTGATGGCACAACTTGCCATGCTCAAAAAACGACTGCAAGCCCTTGAAGAAGAGAATCTGATGATGCGAAACTCCAACAAAAGTCTACAAAAAAAATTGGATCAGTTATCATCCAATCCCTAGGGGTAAGACTGCCAGTCAGGAAACAATAATGTCGGGACTACCAGGGGTAAGACTGCCAGTCAGGAAGAGTATGGCGGGAGCAATTTCTGATACCCCGTTGTGGAGTCAATTGTTGCTGTTGAATTGCCCCGGAAATTCAGCCCACCTGAAATGAAGCCATATGATGGGTTCGCCGATCCAGACGACCACATAATACACTACAAGTACAAGATGATGTCAACCGGCTTGTCCCCAAGTCAGTGGGAGGCTGGAATGTGTAGATGCTTTGGAGAGACTCTGGCGGGACCTGCCTTTACTTGGTTCATTAACCTACCATACAGGTCAATCGAGTCCTACCAAGAGCTGGCTGACAAGTTCGTGCAACACTTTGCAACTTCATGCAAATTAGAAAAGACTTCAGACGACCTTAATTCTATACAACAGAGAAGGGGAGAGTCATTACGGAGCTACGTGGCCCGGTTCAACCGGGAAAGAATTACTGTCCCCGATCTCCACCAGCCTACAACGGTCGAAGCCTTCCGGAATGGACTACTTTATGACAGTGGGCTCTACAATAAATTGACAAAGTTCCGGTGTTACACCATGGACCAGATCATGGCACGGGCCCATGTAGAAATAAGGTGGGAAGAAGATAAAATAAACAAAAGAATGGAAGATGTTACGAATGCACGAGTGGATCGAAGGCCTGCTGCTCCCGGGCGACACGATATGGATATCCACTCTCACAAGGAAGGGAGGAACCAACCAAGAGGATAACGACGACCTTTCTACAAAAGTGTTGACAGACGACAAAGGCCATACAAAAGTAGGGAGGAGCTGCCAACAAGCAAACTCAGGCTCCCAGACTACAACTTTACGATTTCTCCCGGGGAATTGGTCTCTGTGCTTAAGAATATGGGGAATGAAGTAAAGTGGCCTCCACGCTCCAGGGACAATTCAACCAAAAAGGACACTAGAAAGTGGTGTGAATTCCACAGGGACTATGGTCATACGACAGCGGAATGTGTGGCTTTGAGATTAGAAGTTCTGGAGTTACTAATCAATGGTTCCTGAGGGATCTGCTCACTGAAAAAGGGAAAGCAACCTTGGTGCGAAGGGACGAGATAGATGGTCAAGGAGAAATTCCAACCCCACCACCCCAATTAATAACACCGTTAATGTCATTTCAGGAGGATCGGGAATCAGTGGAGCCACATATTCGGCAGCTAAACGACATTCAATGGCTCTGGCAAATAATACTTCACATACCTCGATGTCTGTGGAAAAAGTCTTCACGGATTCGACAATAGAGTTTCCAGACGGCGTGGATTCACACAATTTAAATCCACACCATGACGCTTTAGTTATTTCCTTGCAGGTGGCCAACTTTATGATCAAACGAGTACTAGTCGACACAGGTTCCTCAGCTAATATAATTTTCGCAAGTGCTCTTGCTGACATGGGGGCCGAGCTGGATAAAATAAATCGGCGGACGACAGTACTGATCAAGTTTAGCGGAGAGCAAAAATTTACCATGGGGGAAATATCACTCCCAGTCTACGTAGCCAGAGTCAACAGAATGACCACATTTCTGGTCTTAGACAGCCCATCAGCCTACAATCTGATCATGGACAGACCTTTGATTCACGACATGAGGGCAGTGTCGTCTACTTACCATCAAGTAATAAAATTCCCTACTAAGTGGGGGTTCAAGAAGTTAAAGGTGATAGATTGGCATCAAGAAACTGCTACCAGACGACTTTGAAGGCTAAAACCATAGCAATTACAGACTGGGCCTCGTGCTCCGGAACCGACTCTACCAAATATAGAGAAGCTTGACGAGGTCCAGATTCACTCTCAGTTTACAGATCACAAGGCATTAGTTGGAGCTGACTTAGATCCCAAACTAAGAGCCGACCTAATTGAATTCTTGAAGAGGCGACACGACAGTTTTGCATGGTCTCACAAAGACATGACTGGAATCGATCCGCAGCTCATTACTCACGAATTACATGTGGATCCAGACCACACCCCAATTAGGCAGAAAAGAAGAAAGTTCGCCCCTGAAAGGAACCGAATCATTGATGAAGAGATTCAAAAGTTATTATAGAACGAAGCAGTTAAAGAGGTGCAGTTTCCGGAGTGGCTTGCGAATGTTGTAGTTGTGAAGAAAAAGAATGGAAAGTGGAGAGTCTGCATCGACTTTACGGATTTGAACAAAGCTTGTCCAAAGGACTCGTTCCCACTGCCACATATTGATTCAATGGTCGACGCAACAGCATGGCATGAGTTATTAACTTATGGATGCGTATTCAGGCTACAACCAAATTCTCATGCATCCTGACGATCAAGAGAAGACATCATTCGTCACAAACCGAGTGATTTTTTGTTACAAGGTCATGTCATTCGGCTTAAAAAATGCGGGAGCAACATACCAAAGACTGGTCAACAAGATGTTCGACGATGAAATTGGGAAGACAATGGAGGTTTACATAGACGACATGCTGGTGAAATCCATCAAATCAGAGCAACACCTAAATCATCTGGAAGAAGCCTTCGACATCATGGACATGTACATAATGAAATTGAATCCTACTAAGTGTGTGTTTGGTGTCGCCTCGGGGAAATTCTTGGGGTACGTAGTCACTCGACGAGGAATAGAAGCGAATCCAGACCAGATTAGATCAATTCTCGACATTCCATCTCCTTCTAGCCCGAAGGACATCATGCGGCTAACCGGGAGGATCGCCGCATTAAACAGGTTCATCTCCAAATCCACAGATAAGAGTTTTTTGTTTTTTTCAGCTTTGAAGAAGGCAAACAACTTTGAGTGGACACCTACTTGTGAGGAAGCACTGAAAGGACTCAAACGATACCTCACTACACCTCCCTTGTTGTCGAAACCACACGACAATGAGCGACTCTACCTCTATTTTGGAGTTTCAGAACACGCGGTTAGCGGAGTCTTAGTGAGAGAGGAGTCAGGAACTCAACAACCAGTCTACTACGTAAGCAAAGCATTGTTGGGAGCAGAATCACGCTACCCGTTGATGGAGAAATTGGTTTTCGCCTTTGTCACAGCCGCGAGAAAACTCAGACCTTACTTTCAAGAACACCCGATCACAGTATACACGACCTATCCATTAAGAAGCATACTCCATAAACCAGAATTTTCAGGAAGATTGATGAAGTGCGCAATTGAACTTGGGGAACACGACATAGCTTACCAGCCTATGATCGCCATCAAATCTCAAGCGCTGGTAGATTTTGTGGCCGACTTCACCCCCGATCTCCTTACAGTGGCTGAAACTGAGGTCAACTTCATTCAGCCGACAATACCTTGGAAGTTAGCAGTCATCTTGGGATCATGATAACTACCCCGACATGTGACACTTTGCAACAGGCAATTAAATGCAGTTTTAGAGTTACCAACAACGAAACAGAGTACGAGGCATTGATTGCAGGGTTATTATTAGCTAAAGAACTGGGGGCTATGGAGATAGAGGTGAAATCCGACTCTCAATTGATAGTCAACCAGATAGAAGGATCTTATCAAGCCAGAGGTCAAACGATGGCAACCTACTTATAAAAGGTAAACGATATACGATCGACATTTGAGAAATTTTCCATAACCCAAGTCCCAAGAAGCGAAAATTCCCAGGCAGATGCATTGGCAACCCTCGAATCGACAATGGAGGGGAACAAACCACTAATAATTCTTGTTGTACATTTGTGTTGGCCGGCAATTTGGAAGGAAGAAATAGTTGTTGCAGCGGTCGATTCGGTCGACACTTGGATGACGCATATAGTCGAGTATTTACAAAAAGGCTCACTTCCAGAAGATAAAGTGTAAGCCAGAAAAATCCAGAGACAATCTGTGAGGTTCGTTGTGTTTGACGGTCAGCTGCTAAGAAGATCTTTCACATGACCTTATTTGAAGTGCCTAACACACGACGAAGCACATCATGTGTTGACTGAGTTGCATGAAGGAGAGTGTGAGAACCATTCTGGTGGCAGGAGCTCGGCTCTTCGAGCGCATTCGACAAGGTATTATTGGCCGACGATGAGAATTGACTCCACAGAATTCACTAAAAAGTGTGACAAATGTCAGAGATTTGCACCAGTTCCTCATCTTCCACCAGAGAAACTAAATCTCATTATATCTCCATGGCCATTTATGAAATGGGGAATGGACATAGTAGGAAAACTCCCAACCGCGCCTGGCCAACGAGTCTACATGCTTGTGATGACAGATTATTACTCGAAGTGGATAGAAGTTGAAGCATTCGCTAGAGTACGCGACAAAGAAGCTCAAACATTCGTGTGGAAAAACATCATTTGTCGATTCGGCATACCAAGAGAAATTGTGACTGACAATGACTCTCAATTCATCAGCCATCACTTTCAAAAATTTTGCAGGAACTTGGGCATAAAATTGAACTTTTCGACACCACGCTTTCCATAAGCGAACGGTCAGACCGAATCATCTAACAAGACAATCATGAACACTTTGAAGAAGATGTTGGAGAAGACTAAGGTCGCTTGGGCGGATGAACTTCCAGGAGTGTTGTGGTCATACAGGACAACGGTGAGGTCTTCGACAGGAGAAACTCCAATCGTTTTAGCATTTGGAACGGAAGTAGTAATTCCAACTGAAGAAGTCATCCCTTCCTCACGCTACCAGTGGCTCAACGAAGAAAACAATCAACGACTGATGAATTTCAATCTCGACACGATTGATGAAACAAGGGACCGAGCCTCCATTCGACTGGCCACTTATCAACAAAGGATGGCCAGATACTTTGACAAAAATGTCAGGAGTAGGACTTTCAAGGTTGGAGATTGGGTCCTACGGAGAGTGTTCCAGAACACCAAGGAAATTGGAGACGGAAAGTTGGGTCCAAATTGGGAAGGCCCTTACCTCGTCACCAAAGTTATCGGGAAATGAGCCTACAAGCTACAGACTATGGAGGGGACTCTCGTGCGCAACAGTTGGAACGCGGTGCATCTTAAGCGATTCATCGGGTAACGCTTATGTTTTGTCGTTTGTTTGTTGGCAATTATATTTTCTGATAATAGTTATAAGACCGAAATAGGGAAATTTGTAGAAGTCGTTCGACAAATTGCAATAAAAGATCGTTCAATGACATGCCATTCGACATTTGTACACAAATCAAAAGACTGTTCATTAGAATATCATACGGCATATACACAACTTTGATTGTTCAATTCAGGCTTTCCGCCTTCCTGTGGAACCACTAATTCAAACTTCATACAAAATGTTCAAAATTAATTTCAAACCCTTAAACTTCTAAGACATTGTCTGGTGCTTCATCGGTAGCCATTGGAAGATTGGCATGAACATCTTCTTGAGTCTCGACAGCTTCCGGACCAACATCTTCTCCCTCTAAATGTTTTTCGACCTCTTCCGTTTCAACAACAACAAGTGCATCCGAATCCACCTCATCCTTCTTCGACTCGACATCCAACCATTTCTTTTCACTATCGTCCTCCGTCGAAGAAGAGATATCGGCTTCACGTCTTTCATATTCTCTAATCCACTTCTCCGGCTTCCAATCTACGTGTTTCCTAGCTACAAATTCCCTCATTAAATCGCATCTATTTCTCATCATGGAGTCGATGACGATGTCCTCCATTTTCTCTAACAATAATTCATTTTCTTTCTTTACGTTCTCGAAACCTTCTTTGTAGCTGTCGATTGTCAGCTCGGCCGTTTCTTTCTCCAACCTCAAAGCAGCCTTAACCTCATTCAGTTCATTCTCAAGTCCTTTTTTCCTTCTTTTGAGAAGCGACCAGCCCAGACTTCAGATCTGACGACTCATTCCTCACCACCGTCAATGATTTCTCCAGCTCATTGATCCTCCTTTGATTGGATTCCACATTCTTCCGCATGAATAGACTACATTCCAATGCCTGAAGAAGTCGAGTCAGAACATCATTCGACCTAAAAAAAAAAGAAAAAGATCAGTAGCTCTACTTACTTGATAATTTAATGCGATGGCTTTCTTCATGGCCTCCATCGGGCCAATTTGTGCTAACCTTACTTCATCCCCATCAAGAAGAAGCCCTTCCACGAATGAATCAATGCTTGAAGGGTCAGAAATTGCAATCGACTCTCGTGGAACCTTTAAGATGAGGTTATCAGAGTCCTCTTCCACTTCCGCTTCCCCAAAATCGTTGCAGTCGACTTCACTTTCTCTGCGGCACCCTCACGCGAAACCACTTCCCTTTGTTGATGGCCAGCTTCTTTTTAAGTTTCTTGCTCTCTTTTCTTCAGCTTCCTTGACTTCTTCCAACTCTTCATCTCGTCGAGTGAGGCTACGGTGAATGGCCCAATCATCATTTCCTCTGCGCATAAAAATTCTTCGGGTTTAGGGGCTCTCGATATCTATATCCTCCATATAACTTTTGACACGACCATCTACAATTTATCACGGACAAAACGTCATTACATGAGGCCAGAAGCTTACCTTCTTCTCGGTGATAGATTTCCTTCCACAACGGAGTCGACCTTAACCTCTTTTCCGTTAAAATAGTTTTACAGTCCCTTTTTTCGGCCGACAGGGATAGAATGGCTTTGGTATTGGAGATTGTACGTGCAGTCGTGATGAATGACTTGTTTCGTAGATGATCTGCAGCAAAAAAAAACGTGGTTATTCAAAAACACAAGTATGACTCAAGGATTGAAATTTAGAGAAAGTACGTTACTCACTCGACAAACACCAAAATTCTGGGATTCGACCAACCCCGGTCGATCCAAATATACCCTCACCATTTGCAAAGAAATAATAAGACTACCAATTTCCCCTATCATTAGTCGGCAATCTAGTAACTAAATGCGTCTTTCTCTGACGGAATATCAAGGTATATCTTCATTTCTCCTTCAAATGCTCATTCAGGTAGTACGTCTCTAAAACATCCTTCACCTCAAAGAGTACTCCCAATTCAAAAGACAAGCATTCAATCGACAGTAAGATCCTCCACGCATTTGACATCAGATGTGAAGGAGCAACTCCAAAATGATCCAAAACTTCCCAAACCAGTTTCGGAATAGGAAACCTTAACCCTACAAAAAATGGGCGTACATAGAATCTCATCCACCCTGGAACCTTGTAATCGATTCTTTCATTCGACGAAGGCACCCGGAGTTCCAGAGAATTAGGGAACCTATACATACAGCTGAGTTCCCTCAACACTTTCCCACTCATTCGACTTGCAAGATTTTTGGATAGTAAGTTAGTGGGTTCACTCGTACTTGGAAAATCACTCGGCTCCCTAACAGCGGGTAAAGACCTTAAGGGTATAGCCTCGGTAGGGGTTTCTTGAGGGCGAGGCCCACATCAGTTTGGGGCGAGGCCCACAACAGTATCAGTTTGGGGCGAGGCCCACAACAGTATCAATTTGGGGCGAGGCCCATATCAGTCTGGGGGCGAGGCCCAGATCAGTATCGGTCTGGGGGCGATGCCCATATCAGTATCAGTTTGGGGGGCGAGGCCCATAACAATATCAGTTGGGGGCGTGGCCCATATCAGTATCAGCTTGGGGCGAGGCCCATATCAGTATCAGTCTGGGGGCGAGGCCCATATCAGTAGCAGTTAGGGCTGAGGCCCACATCAGAATCAGTTTGGGGATGAGTTACAGGGCCGAGGCCCACATCAGTATCAGTTTAGGGGCGAGGCCCACATCTGCATCAGTTTGAGGTCGAGGTGCCCACTACAGTATCAGTCGGGGGTGAGGCCCATATTAGTATCAGCTTGGGGTGAGGCCCATATCAATATCAGATTGGGGCGAGACCCATATCAGTATCAGCCTGGGGGCGAGGCCCATATCAGTAGCAGTTAGGGTCGAGGCCCACATCAACATCAGTATCAATTTAGCCGGGAATGGCACTTCAAGAATGGAAACACAGTTCGAGAATGAACAAGCCGGGAATGGCACTCCAAAAATGGAAACATAGTTCGATGATGAACAAGCCGGGAATGGCACTCCAAAAATGGAAACACAGTTCGAGAATGAACAAGTCGGGAATGACACTCCAAGAATGGAAACACAGTTCAGGAATGAACAAGCCGGGTATGGCACTCTGAGGGGGGAGCCCCACATCCTTATCAACATCAGTCTGGCCGGGTATGGCACTCTGGGGGAGAGGGCCACATCCTTATCAGCATCAGTCTAGCCGGGTATGGCACTCTAGGGGCGAGCCCGCATCTTTATCATCATCAGTCTAGCCGGGTATGGCACACTGGGGGCGAGGCCTACATTAACATCAGATCAGTTTTGCCGGGTACGACACTCCAGGTATGGAGACATCAGATCAATTTTGCTGGGTACGGCATTCCGGGTATGGAGATATCTGATCAGTTTTGCCGGGTACGGCACTCCGGGTATGGAGACATCAAATCAATTTTGCCGGGTATGGCACTCCGGGTATGGAGATATCAGATCAATTTTGCCAGGTACGACACTCCGAGTATGGAGATATTACTGCGACGCCTTGGGTATGAGGTTTAGCACGCCAGGTACGGCACTCCGGGTATGGAGATATTACTGCAACGCCTTGGGTATGAGATTTAGTACGCCATGTACGGCAGTCCGGGTATGAAGATATTACTGCGACGCCTTGGGTATGAGGTTTAGCACGACATGTACAACACTCTGGGTATGGAGATATTACAGCGACGCCTTGGGTACGGGGTTCAGCATGTCAGGTACGGCACAACATCAACTCCACGCAACACATGGCAAGTCAAGCAACAGCTGGCGAACCAGGTAAGTAGAAATGCATTGCATAACTTTGATAGGATTGTTTAAAGTCACACACTGCACAAGTCCCATCAAAGTGGGGGCGACTGTAGGCACTGCATTTTTGCATATAAATCCTGATGATGAGTCTCATTTGGAGGCACTACCTTTTAAGTCGCGGAAGCCGCGGGAAACGGTTGTCGAAAGGGAATCGGCATTTCGTTAATTTTTATCCGCATGTTTAGCTCCAAGCTCGCTCGTTGGACCTCCGTTTTAAAGCACCTTTAGCCTAAAAAACCCGCAAACACTTAACCTTGGCCCAAAACCCCACATCCAAGCCCATCTCACCCAAGCCCAATCCAAAATAATTAAAACATTTAAAATACATGTCACAAATTAAATTAAATTAAATTAAAGTTAACTAATTTAAAGTAAATTAAAATACAATGAAATTAAATTAAAATCCAACACAAATTAAATTAAAACAAATTAAATTTAAATTAAATCTAATTAAATCTAATTCCAAAATTAATTAAATCACCTACCAATTTTAAATAAATCACTTCCTAATTTAATAAATCACTCACCAATTTAAAATATTTACTCACCTAATTAACAAATTAAATGCCTAATTAAAATCAATCATAACAAATTAAATATATTGTATTCCTAATCTAAACCAATCAAATATTCAACCTTCATAATTCACCAAAATTTTGTCCCCCCTCAATCTAATCATTTCCTTGTTGGATACCAAATCAAATCCTCCTTTTAATGCCAAAATCCATTCTTTGTGACACAAGGAGAAACCCTACCCTCTCACTGTAAAAATAGCACAAAACCAAAGCTCTTGACCTCTCCCTCTCACGACCACACACACGGCAAAGACCAAAAAATAAACCCTAATCTTCATAAGCACTCAACACGTCCCACCTTCACCACACAACCCCGTGAACCTTCGCCTATTACCTTCAAACATCACCCAAAC
Source organism: Zanthoxylum bungeanum (assembly GCA_019454045.1). Taxonomy (NCBI): domain Eukaryota; kingdom Viridiplantae; phylum Streptophyta; class Magnoliopsida; order Sapindales; family Rutaceae; genus Zanthoxylum; species Zanthoxylum bungeanum. Next base: position 183,615 of record SKCR01028299.1, on the reverse strand, counting down.
AATCAAACACGTAAACTGCCAAGACCTCTCACACATTTCCTACGCACCATTCACGTAAGCCTTCACCTGCCTTATCTCCACTTGCCCCATTCAACAACAAATCACGCACGCCACCTAGCGCCCTTCAGCCACACAAAATTAAACGCACTCAACCAATTCACACCTGCTCCATAACAGCCACACACCATTAAACTTCCAATAAATTCACGCAACAAACACCCAAGCAGCTTCACGCCCATCCTTCACGCCCATCATTCACGCATAAATCTGCATCAACGCCCACTAGCTAACAAATAGCCACGCAGTCCACCCAACAGCCACCTGCCCTTGCCACTCGCCAAAGACACCACAAATAGCCACGCAGTCCACCTGGAACAGCCCTAAAAATAGTAACAAAAATAGCCCCATGTACCGAGAGTAAACCAGTCTCAAAAACAGTCCAAAAACTACTCAAAGCAGTCCCCAAATAGTAAACAAATCACCCTAAAACAATGACCAACATACGGCAGCGAAACAGCAGCAAGACAGTAGAAAAACGAAGTCAAAACAGTAGCTTGAGCAGCGAAACAGCGAGGTAAAATGCGAACTAGTGAACCAGAAAAGTTGCGGTGTGATAGCCCTTCCGACGGCCGTGAAACGCGAGTTCGAAAGTCGACATAAAAGGTTAGACCTGAGGGTATTTTCCACATTCGTTTTCTGTTTTATTTTCATTATTTATTGAGTATTGTTAGCATGATTGTTATGTTAAAATGCATGTTGTGGCCCTTGAGTAGATAAATATGCATGGATTACGAAATATTGTATGTTGTGGCTTTGGAATAAAATGAAAGATGTGTCAACTCTCGCGGTATATCGGATGGAAACCCGGACATAAATTTCATAGCCGATTCCGAATGGACGGTAGTATGATCTGTACTCGGGATACAACTCCACGTACCGCTTGAGTAAACAACACTTTCATTTGTTTTATGTTGCTTTGATTTATTTATTATTCATCATTCAAATTCCGCATGTTATTTGTTTATGCATGATGCGATCGAGCGCATGGGCTTAGTAAGTCGGATTAAAGGTCCCCTATTTGGAGAGGCTAAAACCCTTTACTATGATGCTTTGCCGCGCCGGTTGATGTGTGTTCGGTTGAATGTAAGATATGTTCAATCGGGCATACTAAGTTTGATGTTATTGTCTTTATTCTTTGTATGCATGATGCAATCGAGCGCATGGGCTTAGTAAGTCGGATTAAAGGTCCCCTATTTGGAGGGGTTAAAACCCTTTACCACGATGCTTTGCCGCGCCAGTTGATGTGTGTTCGGTTGGATGTAAGATATGTTCAATCGGGCATACTAAGTTTGATGTTATTGTCTTTATTCTTTGTATGCATGATGTAATCGAGCGCATGGGCTTAGTAAGTCGGATTAAAGGTCCCCTATTTGGAGAAGTTAAAATCCTTTACCACGATACTTTACCGCGCCGGTTGATGTATATTCGGTTGAATATAAGATGTGTTCAATCGGGTATACGAAGTTTCATATAGTTATCTTTGTCTTTGTACACATTGTAATGTAAAGCGTATGGGCTTATTGTGTTGGACTAAAAAGGTTCTCCATTTGGGGGAAGAAAAAGCCTAAAAGGCTACCTTTACCACGATATTCACCGCGTCTTTCATATATTGGATGCATCATTTACCTTAGTCCTGGCTTAACGTAGTATAATTCATATATTCATGTTATGATAGCATTTGAGTATTATTTCTTGTAGTATATCGGATGGAAACCCAGACATAAATTCCGTAGCCGATTCCGAATGGACGGTAATGCGGTCTGTACTTGTGATACAATTCCACGTACCACTTGGAAAAGTGCTCACATGTGTGTTTGTGTCCATATTAGTTATCTTCTTTTGCACCACGTCATAGCATGCTTACTTTAATTCCTAATTGCATTCTTAAGTGTCTTTTTGCATTATGTACTTAGTTGACTCTTTTATTTGTGCATGGACATGTAATGGCTATTTTTTTATAATATGAAATCACATGTTCGCCATTATTTGATTCGCCTCTATGTGCGCTTGTGTGGTTAGTGTGTGCTTATGTTTCCATGAACACAATATGCCAATGAAGTTGTATGTTCGTTGCTATTTTGATGTACTTTCAAGCATGCAATCTTAGATGTGAAATATATGCCAATTTAGGTGTAAGTTTTATTTTTGTGCATGTGAATTTAGAAGCATGATACTCTTGGAAATAAGTGTTACTTAAGCTTGATTAAATTATTACACAAATCCTTTTATTACAAGTGACATAAGTAAGGGACGATTCCAAACCCAACGGTTTGAGGTCTTCCCTTGCGAGGGGTGAGTGCGGCCTTAAATCTCATTTTCCCGATTCACACCGGGTGGCGACTCCATTATTCTCCGGTTTAGTCCCCCGTGGCTACTCTGTACTCCCGACTAGGCCGCGAGCCTAGGACAGCATGCGTCGCCCAGTTTCTGTGTCCCACAACTACAAGTCGAGTGAAATTTCTCCGAAAACCATTGTTTGGTTCAGTCCGCATAGGTCATTCCCATAGGCTCACAAGGATGACAAGTTAAAGATGTGAGCTCCTCCTTACACTATACGACATGCCGATCGAGGTTAACACCCAAAAAGCCTTCGATAGTTTCAAATCAAGCCAATGACACCTCCTGGGCTATTGTCGAAAGCAAAAGAAGACCTGAATTCTTCCTCTCAACTGTATGACATGACGTCATGTGGATTAGCTCTGGACCACCGCCATATCCTGATTCATTCGACATACTCGAAGGTACTCCCAAAGTCTAGGACTTCCAGACTTAGAGAGTAAGGGATAGACTGTACGGGCCAAATTTGGGCTCAGGGATAAAATCGACATTTACCTCAAGGCCAACCGCTGAACTTCGAGCCCATTAGTAGATCCAGCCTATAAGCAAAAATATCACACAAGGAAACTCCACGGGCCGCCTCATGGGCCCGAACTTGTTAACATAAAAGAACCAACGGACGCCAGTTACGAAAATCAAGAAGAGAATCTGAATTCATAAACATCACCAATGAAGTCGACGGTTTCGAGGGATAGATACGATCGATAGTTATCAGACATAAAAGATCTGAATTAAACCATCATTGAAGAGGACTCCAACGGGCAGAATAGGGACCCCGTATCAGGGAACCTATAAAATAAGGAGACAAAGCAATAGAGAGGCATCTTCTTCAGACTACTCATATCACCTAGACATTACTCCAATATTCCGCCCTCACGGCAAATAATCTGTGGTTGAGGTACTCCATAGACCTTAATCCTTTCATCTTGACCTCATTCATCTTTAGGCTAACTTGAGCGTCGGAGTGCCTACGGCTTCCACCACACCGGTGGGTAGTAACCTCCTATTTCGCTTTACTCTTGTTTTGCAGGTTCGTTCGTGCCCCTCAACTCACTTTCTCGATTGTGGACCTCGACCGAAATCAGTCTCCACAGTCATATGTAAATAAATATTAAATTGGATTTATATAATTTAATTAGATAAGAATGATTATAATTTATAATATTTAATGTAATCAAGTAATCAAATTCAACTACAATTGCCCCAAGGGACGTGACTAGGGATGACAACGAGTCAGGTAAGATATGGAGATATCAATATATGTATCAGACCGTTCAATCAACAATACTCGGTAGGGGTGGGCATCGGATCGGATCCGATTAGCAAATCCCATCGAATCGAGTTGGTACGGTTCGACGGATTTCGGATCGGATCGGATAGGATAAAATCCGATCCGATCGAAATTTTTTTTATTTAATATGCAAAACGACGTCGTTACATATTAAATAAAAAAAAATTTGAATTATTTCGGATCGGATTTTATCTGATCTGATCCGATCCGCTCGATTTTTTTGACTCAAACCCACCGAATTCGGATCGGATCGGACCAATCCGATCCGAAATAGGATGATTTCAGATCGAATTGGTCCGATTCGATCCGAATTCGAATCGGATCGAGTTCGATATGATGATCCGGTCCGAACGAATCAAACATCTCTGGGCATTTCGGATCGGATCGGATTCGGATTCGGATTCGGTCCGATTCGATCCGAATCCGATAATGCCACCCTGATACTCGGCCCTAATGTACCAGTCCACGGCCCCGTGCAGGTCCTCGTTCATACGAGAAATTTATGAGGATGTCAATACTCGTACTCGGCTCATCCAACTGTTGGGTTCCCGTGCAGGCGGCCGCTAGGGCGCTAACGCCCATTCGAGCGTTCTCTGAGGCTCTTGGCATCGTTGAGGCATTGGGCTCCCACACGGCTCTCTCTAGGGCCCTGACACTGACGCCCCACTATGACCATGTCGCTTGATCAAGTACTTGTGTGGACACCTGAGCGTCATAAACTTACGTTCTTCTATAATATTTTTTAGAAAATCAATTTTTTGAACCAATTAACTTTCATTTTTGTTGTAAATATGAATTTTTATAAAAATTGTTTTAATATTTTGATGAGTTACAAAATTTTTTTTTGGAGAAGTTAGAAAAAATCAAAATTATTATGATGATAATTATCAAATTTTGTCATTATAATTGGTGTTAATGTGTTTTAATTAAAAAATTAATTATTATATTTTCAATAACTGAAATTACTTTATTATATATTTTATTGAATAAGTTACATTTTGTGGTTAACATATCAAAAGCCTCACTATATTAACCCAAGTTGCATTCTCATATTTTTAGAAAAAACAACAATATGAAATCACAAGAACCAGATCCCTATTTCTCTTATTCCTTGGTCTCTTCAAAAAAAAATTTTGGTGGTGCACCAGGAAATCGCCATTGCCTGATTTCTTTTAATAGCATTCCCACGCTATTCCTTTTGATTTGTTTCATCCCAATTATAAGCTCTCATGAAATCTTGTTCCAAAAAGTTAGTAGAAAATGGGAATACAACTTTCCATTGGGATATATACTACATACAAGAATATAAATTTTCATTAATTTTTGGATGGTTGTTTCAAAAATTGGCTGTTAACATAAGTCCCCGCTAAAGATAAAAGATACCGAGCAAATAATTTTGGGTGTGGAGTATACCAATCGATTTTGTGCAAAATCGATTGAGACAGTGTTTATGGGCTTGTTTTATCCTGGGGACGTCGGGGCCGATTATGCTAGCACAAAATCCGAGCAGAGCCGCGGAACGTCTTAAAGAGAGCGAACCGATCCGCGACTCAACCCAGATTCACTTTTTGCTCATTGGTGAACGGTAAAATTATTTTAATTTGTGCTTATTGTTCTAACAATTTTAAGACGTATTCGATCTGCTATATTTGTTTATGTTATATTTGTTACTGTTCTTATGGTGCAATTATAAGTAAATTATGCATGAAATGAATTTTAAGGGAATTGATAGGCTTGTGAGAAAGTTGGCTTTAACATATTTTATATCCTGAGTCTTGACAAATATTCATACTTCATGAAATTAGAATATTCGATGTTTGCATCCTGCAAATGTTATTTTGAATTAAGCTTTTACATAAAAAATATACACGGTTATTGGTTTATAGTGTTCAGCCATGTGGGATTGTATGTTTTGATAATTTTATGTGGTATGCTTATGATATTCCTTATATTTAGATGATCACTTTTTTTTTTGCTGTAGCTTTGTAAGCACATTCATGAAGTAACAGCTTTCATGTGGTAACAGTCATGCTGATGTTTTAGAATTGATCATTTTTTAAAACATTTGGTGTATATGTTGCATGACTTACTTTGTTTTATCAAAGTCTTTATAGTATTTGAATATACATGTTTAAGTATATAATTCTGATGAAATCATTATGCTAAATATGAGTGCGGATGAGACTGTAAAATTGATGAAGCTGTTGAACTTTTAGAATATGCAATGGTGAAATGGCTGTTAATGTATAGAGATGATTTTTTAGAATTGCCAACAATTTCAAGAAGCTGCAGGAAAATGTTTAAATACATTTATAATTTGATTGATGACTATTAACTATTTATTGAATTTTTCAATGCTGCTAAAATATGAGTGGATATATAGGTTATTGAGATTGATAGCCTGATGTCATATTCTGAAATTTTAGACTTATCCTGTGAGTAATATTTGAGAAATTATTTGGTATATATTGCCTATAATGAATTAGACATGTATTTACCGATTTGAATGATTTTGGATTAAAATATGTTGTTTTTGAAATCATAATTTTGTGGTTTCTTGGAAGCTGAACAGTCCTGTATGTGGCTTATTTATATGGTTTAAATATGTAGAAAATGCAACTTCATTGTCTAGGATTGGCTTGATCATGTTCCATGTTTGAACTTATGTGCTGATCTTGTGGCCTTTATTTTACCCCAAGGATTATGCCAAAATTTGATAGTGGAATAGGATATGAGATTCGAGGGATGGTGGGTAGGCATTGTCGTTTTCCGTCATGTCTATTATGATTATGCTTTGTTCTAGGTTTATGTACAAGCTGTGAATAAGATAATGTGATGACTAATTTCTCAAAATTCTAAGCTGCTAAAAGCAGGTGATGTGGAACTTAAATTTTATTTTATGAAATATGGAAGGTTTGAGAACCTAGAACTTTGAGTATAAGATTTATAGAAATATATAAATTTTATGATTGATATGAACATATTGTTTCTATGAAAAATATTTCTTTGATATTAAGAATAGTGGGGGCTCGACCTCCAATGATAAATTGGAAATAGTGGGGGTTCTACCTCTAATGTTTTACTCATGTTTTTTAAAGTGATTGCAGGTGAAAAATACATGCATTATAAAGGTTGAAAACAACATGTGAAATGTTTATATTTTGATATGCTTATTTTATATGCATGTTGTTAATTGTGTGAATTCTATGTTGTCTTCTAAATCTGTAATTGAAACAACTTAGAAGAAACCAGTGTAATTCTTGGAATAAAAAATTTACTTGGTCAGAAAATGGAATTTAATAATAAATTTGCATGTACTCCTTATAACTATAGTGTAAAGTTGTTCAAGAACATTGCTGTCAATGTAAATAATTTGAGTATGCGAACAACATTGGTAACTGATGTTATGTTTTGGTAACACTAGACTTGACATTGCATATGTTATTTGATTACTGTGTAGATTTATTAGTAGATTGGTATGAGATTGACATGCTATTGAGAAGGATATAGCGATGTTAATTGGAACATCTTTTCGGATGATTCCAAGGCTACCAAGGGATATATTTACTTGAGTATGAGATGATACCACTGGCATCAGTTAGTGAAGAAGCAGCTTGATTAAGCAGCTTACTATGATACCCTTTTATGGGAGAGACTGATACCAGTTGTCTTGATCCATTGTAATAGTACCGGGCTATTACAAATACTCAAATATGTTATTATAACAGTAAGAGATTGGAGATACACAGTACAGTTAGAGAATACCTCTATTCTGGTGTTGTAAGAATGGATCATGTATTGACTGATGATAATTTAGTGATCCTTTAATAAAAGGACTAGCAAAAGAGAAGGTATCCAATACCTAGAAAAGAATGGAACTATTGCCATTAGACAGTCACTTATGATGGTAACCCGACCTTATAGACTGGAGATCCCAAGAAATAGGTTCAATGGGTAATAACAAGTCATGAAGTGATGATGAATCATGCTATTATTTTTTTTGTGAGTTCCATTCTGAGAGCATGATATCCTGAAGCGATAGAAGGATGAGTTATTTAACTCTTAATGTGTTCTATACTCTATGTAGAGTGGAGTACCTAGCTACAGGAGTACTCTTGATAGACACACCTATGTGAATGTAGAAGTGTGGCCGCTTCTTATGAATTTTAGGCAAAAATTTCTAGAGCTTTCACTATACTGGGATATACGAGCACGGCCGTAATGCTCGGGCTTTTGACTACACCCTGAAAGGTTTGTGTGTGTGACGTTGTCAGAGATAGAGTTCCAAAACTACGAGTTACTCTAGTATAATCTGAATCGTTAACACTATGTAAAGGTTTAAGTCGAAAGACACTTTTATTTATGCACGACCTTATATCATATTGCTCGATGAAAATGTTTTATTAAAATTCAAGTGGGGGATTGTTGTAAATATGAATTTTTATAAAAATTGGTTTTAATATTTTGATGAGTTACAAAAATTTATTTGGGAGAAGTTAGAGAATCAAAATTATTATGATGATTTAAGTTATCAAATTTTGTCATTATAATGGGTGTTAATGTGTTTTAATTAAAAAATTAATTATTATATTTTCAATAACTGAAATTACTTTATATTATATTTTATTGAATAAGTTACATTTTGTGGTTAACATATCAAAAGCCTCACTATATTAACCCAAGTTGCATCTTCTCATATTTTTAGAAAAAACAACAATATGAAATCACAAGAACCAGATCCCTATTTCTCTTATTCTTTGGTCTCTTCAAAAAAAAATTTTGGTGGTGCACCAGGAAATCGCCATTGCCTGATTTCTTTTAATAGCATCCCACGCTATTCCTTTTGATTTGTTTCATCCCAATTATAAGCTCTCATGAAATCTTGTTCCAAAAAGTTAGTAGAAAAGGGGAATACGATTCTTTCCATTGGGATATATACTACATACAAGAATATAAATTTTCATTAATTTTTTGGATGGTTGTTTCAAAATTTGGCTGTTAACATAAGTCCCCGCTAAAGATAAGATACCGAGCAAATAATTTTGGGTGTGAGTATACCAATCGATTTTGTGCAAAATCGATTGAGACAGTGTTTATCTGGGCTTGTTTTATCCTGGGGACGTCGGGGCCGATACTGCTAGCACAAAATCCGAGCAGAGCCGCGGAACGTCTTAAAGAGAGCGAACCGATCCGCGACTCAACCCAGATTCATTTTGCATCATTGGTGAACGGTAAAATTATTTTAATTTGTGCTTATTGTTCCAACAATTTTTGGCCTATTTAATCATATTCCAACTAACAATAGATGATTATATCTTTCATAATTGTGTTTTTGATGAATTTATACTAGCAATTTACTCTTGAATTTGTGTTGAAGGTTTAACTATTCAACCTTTGATGACAATTTGGTTAGAAAATTTTATTTTTGGTCAATAAAAATAATTTTTTCAAAGATTGGTTAATTCTGAAAATGAGAAAAATTAATGGATCAATTTTATAAGTTTTCCTTTATTTATTTTTTCATGAATATGCTTAAATGACTAAGAAAATACTAAAATATTCTAACCCTAAATCAAAATTTTCTCGATTTTTTGGATTCTATTTAACCCGCTTATATGATTTTACTTAACTTTAATAAAAATCATATAATTTTATTCGGCTTTACTCGAACTTATTTATCGATACTCAATTATATTTTGTCTTCAAATTCAACAGGGTATTTTAGTATTTTTTTCGCCTCATCAGACATAGTTGTATAAAAGCACACAATTAAGAGCAAGGCTACTAAAACTATTAAATTAAAAAGAAAATCTTACCGTATAGATGATGTGATATGCCCACCAGTTAATATTTTTACAAATATATAATAAATTTGAACTAACCAATAGTAATGGAAAGTAAAAAAAATCAATTAATACATGTCATATATTTATTTAATTAGTCTTTCATCTTAATTTAATGGTTTAAACTTTGGATTAGGTTATGTGTATGTCATCCCCAAGGGCGTGACTTGGTGGTGTAGGGCTCAAGATCTGACTTTGAGGTCTTGGATTCGCATTATGGAGTGAGTTTCTTGTAATAGTCTGAGACAGTCGGAGATTTTACTTGCTCCGCTTAAGTCCGAAATGAGTGGTTTGGCGGCGGATTTCTAACGATTTAAAAAAAAAAAAAAATTACTTGTATGTCGTCACTTGTGGATATTTTCCAAATACAATGCAATAATAGGTAAATAAATTATTTAAATATAAGGTTTTTTTTGCATATCTAAACTAAGTTGATATTGATGACAATAACCACAATATTTTTTTCCCCTAAAAACATATTAATTTCATGATTATAGCCATGCACCGTTTGTCAATATGAATAAAGTTATGAAATTGCACCCAATATGCGACGGTAACTTAGAAGTGGTATAGGTATGCCTTTACTTGTTTTGACAATTTATTTTTACATGAACATGCTTAAAATGATTGAGAAAAATACTAAAATATCCTTACCCTAAATCAAAATTTTCTCGATTTTTTGGACTCTATTAAACCCACTTAAATGATTTTACATAACTTTAAAAAATCACCTGAGTCTATTCGGCTTTATTTGACCTCATTCAACCGTGCTCGTTTGTGTTTTGTCTTCAAATTCAATAGGATATTTTAGTATTTTTTTCACCTCATTCGACATAATTACATAAACTCATTAAATTAAGAAAAAAGATTTGTGTGTGACGAACGTATGAATGATGTCTACCCACTAATTAATATATATATATATACTAGTTTTTGCCCGTGCCTACGGCATGGTGTTACAGTATTTGCTCGTGTTTACGGCACAATGTTACAGAATTAAATGATTTTATTTTTTAATTAAATGATGCACGTGCCGTAGGCACGGTGTTACAGTATTTGGCCGTGTCGTAGGCACGGTGTTACAGTATTTGCCCGTGCCTACGCCACGGTGTTACAGAATTAAATGATTTTATTTTAACTTTCTATTTTTTAATTTGAAATTTTGAAATTTTTTTACCATTTCCATCAATCAATTCACTCTCTTTCCTCCAATTACCAATGAAATGATTTGGGCCGTCAATTAAGCCACATAAAGAGAGCCGTTGGATACACTCTCTTTCCTCCAACACCATTCTCCTTTATTATATAGATATATATTTAAAATTAACTAATAATAATAGAAAGTTGATATTATTAAATCTCGCATGTCATATTTTTATTAAATAAGTATTTTGATTTGAGACCACACTATATAAGTTTTTCCCTAAATCAAGAGCAAGCTAGTAAGCTACTAAACCCATTAACTTTTAATAATAAAATGCCCTTAAAAGAAATTATAATTATGGCAATGAAAACGTTGTCGTTTTGAAGCCAATGGCCACATCGTCCATCACATTCACAGCCTTTCATTTCTTATCAGTCTCTCTTCTCTGCTCAGCTCCACCCTCTTGGCCGAAAATCCGTTAATGAAGGAACCCAAAAAAAAAAAACAAAAACAAAAACAAAAACAAAATTGCATTTCAAAGATGAACACTTTGATCTCAACATCTCCTTACAGCTGCCACGTCTCGAAATCCCCATTACTCCATAACGTTTCATGCAGCTGGCCCAAGTTTCGAATCACAAGCTTGCGAACACATGCCAGTGCAAATGAAATAGATACACAAGCAACAACGGAGGAATCATCTCAGAATGAAGAGCCACAAACGGAGTCCAAAGAAACAGGCAAGAGCTCTACTGCAGCACCTCCACTTGACAAAGACCTCAAAAAGGTCATCAGCTTTTGACTTTATTACTTTTTATTTTCTTCCAGCAACTGGATTTTTTTCCTTAATAGTTTCATGCATGTATTATGAGATTCTTAAACTGGGTAACAATGAAATGTCAGAGATTTATATTATTTGGTCATGTCAGTTTGAGCTGTACTTGTACTATAATCCCTTAAGAAGTGTGAGCTACACCAAGTGTTTGCTGGCAATTGCTTTGTTTTCAGGTCACTTGATTCCCAAGAAAGGTCACGTTTACGCTGAATTAAGGCTTAGTAAATACAGTAATGCAGTTTCTTTATTATCTGATTTGTGAATGAGGCTTTTGAATTTCGGGCTTTGGCTGAAGGGCTAATTGGATAATAGTGCAAGAGAGTTAATTGAAAAGGGTTGATTGCAGAATTTTGAAATTGCATACACGGAAATAGATCACTTGGGACATTGAGAGCTTTTTCTTAACTGATTTCTCTTTATTCTCTATTCTATTTTACTGGTGAAACAGGTTGTTCAGAAGACAGCTGCAACATTTGCACCGAGAGCTTCCACTGCAAGCAAAAATCCTGCGGTGCCTGGAACTACTTTATATTCTGTATTTGAGGTCCAAGGTTATGTTTCAATGTTGCTAGGTGGAGCTCTATCATTCAACCTCATATTCCCGTCAAATGAACCTGACATATGGAGACTAATGGGAATGTGGTCTATTTGGATGTTCAGTAAGTTCTGCAATTTTGAGTTCAATTCTATATTTGAAATATGCACTAGGGAGTAGACATGAATATGTTACTTTTTGTAGTAAGTGAGAATGATAGATTGGGTGAAATACACACGAGCAATTTACCGCAGTTCACTTCATCATGGCATTCATTTCATATGCCTATTAACTTCCAAATCAGACATATTATTCTGCTTGTTTATCATAAATATTTCTATTAATTGAATTATTCCAAGGAGTGGTTCCATAGCCAAATCCTTTTTGTAGTGTCTTTTGCTTATTCTCGAACATTAATTTGCAGGCGATAACTTCTAGTCACTGTAGAAATCAATTGTACTAAAAAATTGAATGGCTTATTTGTTTGCAGCGATTCCATCTCTCCGTGCTCGAGACTGCTCAAAGAATGAGAAAGAAGCTCTTAACTATCTCTTTCTACTCATCCCTTTACTCAATGTCATAATCCCATTCTTTTGGAAGTCATTTGCTGTCGTCTGGTCTGCAGACACTGTAGCATTCTTTGCAATGTATGCATGGAAGGTATGGTTTGTTAGTTAATGCCGAAAATATTGGAATCCCCCACAGTCTGCATATGCATGTCTCTGTATTTAAAATACTTCTTTCTTTGCATAGTTTGGGTGGCTACAAAGGACAGAGTAGGAGCTTATGCAGTGGCGTATTTCTTCAACTGGATGAAGAGGCTGATCATGTTCAATTGGTCCACAATGCATTTCAGATAAAAAGTTTCTTCAACCCCCATTAAGATTACGATTAAACAGGGCAGCAGTTATTGCCTCATCAACTGGAAGCAAGACACACCCCATCCTTTCCTTTTAGCTACAAGATGATGAACTGAAATTTAGTTAAGTATTTCTTTTTTTGATTTATTGTGCTACGGCTACTGGAACAGAATGTATATAATTCAAAGTTAATTTGAATATGTCGAATAGCTAGAACTTTTGAGACGTATGTACAGCATCTCTACTGCTACTAAAATTTGTGAGACAAAATGTTGAAAGGACAGAAGAAAGCGTGCCTGAAGAGTCTTCAAGGTGTCAAATGATTTAGGACTTGATTCTAGATTCAAGTCCAAGGAGTCCATTTCTCATAAAAACCCGGGGCAGCCGGAATGTGTGCCCGAAGTGCTTATTTTTATGATCTTGTTTTGCCTTCCAACTTTTATACATATCACCACATGCTTTTAAGTTTTTAATACCCACATCTATATCCTGTATCTATTTTCCAGCAAAGCCTCCTAATTGATACTTATAACTAAGATTAACATCTGAATGAGTATGGATTTATAATTAAATTCGTAATTTTTAACGACCCAATTTCAGGCGAGGGCCAAAAAAAGATAAGAATCACAAGTTCCATACTCGTGCGATCTTGAACATTAACAGTAGAATAATTGAAGTTTTCATGAATTGGTACTTAAATGCCTATAATTTTCGATGTGTGCACATATACACACAGTTCCAAGAACTAGGCATTGCGGATGATACCTGGCTAATGCTCGGAAATTAATCTCATCAGACCAAAAAAATATATTACATACATAGATGTTCACCTCGCTACCCTTCACATCTAGGTAACAGTCAGGTTCTAGCAGTCTAGCATGGCATTTCTTTAGGATAAATTAGGCAAGAAGACCCATCTTCAAATAAGGAACAACGTGACCCAAGTCTCCAAAATGAAGACTCATAAGTTTAGGCATACTCATCATCATCACTGTCTTCCTCGTATTCAGAAGCTGACTCATCACTCTCTTCCATCAGTGTATTCATGTCAAATGATGGCATTGCCTCCATCTCTTCCATGTCGATAGTGTTGTAGTTCATCCGATCCTTAAACTTCTCATCAGAACAGTTAAGAAGCCACGAAAGGGAACATTTCAAACCCTTCCTCGCAATCATTTTGTGTCTTGGTTTAATAGTAGACTCCAGACCATAAGTAAAGAATGCTGGGAAAGCGACCAAATCATCTAGAGGCCTTTTCATCTCCCTTTGAAAGTAATCAAAGCTCAATTTCATAATATCCAGATTCAAAGCAAGAACTTGGGGACACTCCACTACTATCTGCCTCACTTGTTGCAATGAGAATCCACAATCCTTTAGGAAATCCACATGCTTTGTGACAGCAGAATTACTTATGCTCACAATTTGAGGCATCTTCTCAACAATGCTGCCAAAATCCTCAAGACTTGAGTCAGTAACTGAATTGAGTAAACTCTGCTGACCAAGAAGCTTAGGTTTCAGGTCTATTCCTATAATTTCAGGATACTGTGCCACTACTAAAGGAAGTGCTTCTTTTCTAACACTAAACTCTAGAAGGGATTCAATATTTGGTTTCACACTCTCCTCTAATCCAAATCCCAGAATGTAAGGCTTCTTCTCTATCAATTTAGCTACAGCTAATCTTGGAATACCCAAGCTTTCAAGATATTCCACAAAAGGTTTGATCACCCGGCCTACTCGCATGCCTAAAATATCTGGGTATCTAGTTAAAACTCCACCAATTTCTCTTCTTGCCACTCCAATTCCTACCAAATAAGCCACCGATGTGCTCATTGTCCCCTCAAGTTTGAATCCCAACACTTCTGGATATCTCTCAAGAACTCGAGGAACATCATTCAGCTTGATATCCAACCCTTGTAGATACTTGACCACTGGAGCAAGGTCTACAACAACACTAGCATGGAGGACTTGCGGGTATCTTCTCAAGAACTCTGTGAAAGTGGATTTCCTAACACCCAATTTGCCAAGGTAGTCAAGCACGGGTATCATGTTCTTTTTCACACTGCAGCCAAGAACCAGCGGGTAGTTGTTTATGTCTTCAATTGTTAGCCCTAAATTGTGAAGGAAATCCACACGTTCCCTCATAACCTCAACTGTCACAGGAAGTTCCAACCCATCAAGCTCATCAGGAACAATACCGATTCCCCGCAAAAAATCATAGACCTTGGCACGATTAGCGATCCTCTCATTCTTCATCTCTAGTATACTAGGACGACTGTACAAGGACGAGGAACCTCCTTGTTTCCGACCCAAAGGAACAGTGTTGGGTTTCGACACAGATGCATTTGCATTTCTATCAGCAACCGAGTACCGAGACCTTGCGATCAACCTAATCCCATTACCACGATTACTAGAGATACCAAAAGTTGATAAAGAAGCTAACCGGGGTCCCCAATATGCAAAAGCGGGTAACTCTTGATGTACAAGCAAAAAACTTGACTTTCTAATGCCAACGTAGCTTGTGATACTCATGTTCTTAATGTTAATAATATCAAATAATCTGCACAAAGACAATACCTTATCAGTGGTTATGAATACTACATTGAAAGCTCTTTCATCTCACTAGCAACTTTACAAGTTCTTATGACACTACTGTCGAATCCGAGCTACATAAACAACTCCATGTCTAAATTGAATAAAACCAATGGCACTAATAATTTGTTTAAGGCGATGGAAAAACATTTAGAAGTAAATAAATTAAATAAGCTTCATTCTTCAAAAGCTTATGTTGTGACATAATTTGAAAAATAAAAATATAAAAATTAAATTCACATGCTTAAAACCCTAAGCCCCCATTTGCTAGTCTAGGAGATTAATAACGTATCTCTCTCCTCACATTTTCTAAGCAACCAAAGCACTAACTATGTAAACAGTAAATCAAATTAAAAAAAGAAAAAAATGGACCTGGTCGTGGAGGTCGGAAACCGGAGAGGAGCGAGCAAGCAATGGCCGGAGCCGGAAGTAAAGCTCTGGTTCAGAAATGGGAAGGTTTTTTAATTGATGCAAGCTACGACATCACCTCGCGGTTAATTAGCTCCGCTTTATGCTTTCGGAGTGTGGGATATTTTTCTCCCTTTTTCTTTTTTGCTCTCTAGATAAGATATAAATGTTTGGTTTCCAGGAAAATAAAACTTGTTTTATTAACATTTCAAAATAATTTAATTTGTTAATTCTGATAATTAGTAATTTTTCAGTGAATGAATAATTCGTAAGTTGGTGACAGTGAGTGAAATACACGCGCGATAAACGTATGCAAATCTCTCCAAACAGCTAATGAAAAAAAGACACGTGGTTATTAATTGAAAAAACCCAACTCTCTCCTCACAGATCTTCTTGTGAATTCTCTTTCTCCAAAACCCAACTCTGATCTCCTTTTCATTTTCTTCTTCTCTCCGAAAAATTATATTATGTTTCGGGTGTAAATATCATCTCTCTCACAACAGCTGAGTCCTACAACTGTGTGGACTCAACTGCTGTGAGAGAGATGACATATACACCCGAAACATGATATGCCACCTCATTCTCTCCAAGGGTTTGAATCTAAAAATTTCAATTTAGAGATGTAGGTAAAAGTGGGGATATATAAAGAGTGTTGGATATCTTCAATTTATTGGGCATGATCTGAATGAGCTCATATATAATCTCAAGGTTTGCGCTTGAAATTCTCTATAAGTTGAGCCTGCACGTACGTAGCGTTTTGTTATGATCTCCCTTCCGTTCTATATTCGTGATTAAGTTATTTTGAATGCCATATGTTGTATGTATTCTACTCTAATTATATTTTTGCTTTCTTAATTCTTACAACTGACCCCGTTCTCTACAAACTCGTTGGCTTATATAGAGTCATAAGTGCATATGTGTTGATTTCTGACGAACACTTGTCCACAATTGAATTGTCCTCTAGATTGCATGGTGTACATTTGGCCAGTTACATGCTTTAATATCGTATTAGGTGTAATCACACATGTTATTGTGCATGTTAAACCATGCTTTCATACTAAGATAAGTGAATTATCATTAAAGTCACACTAATCTCGGATAGATGTATTATGTATGTGACATCATGTTCTCCTGAGTATTTCGGGTTACTCCGGAGAACTTCCAATGCACTCTTAGGATTTCCAGAGTGAACCTCCTCCGGAACAGGTATGGATGGCTGGATTTATCTTGATGTTACTCCACACTAGAATGGTATGACCACAAAGTGACGTTCTTTCATAGTGACGTTACTTCTGGGGTCGAGACCAGACTGTTCTGGTCAATCCTCAATTCCTTCGGAGGTCTCCAGAAGTTAGGTACATATTACTTCGTAATTGAGTTTAGGTTTCCTCCACGGTCGGTTGGACTTTTAGATAGACCCGGCCACGGTTCCGATTCCGAACCGGAAACGAATCGTAACCACCTTCCGGTTCCGGTTCCGGAACCGAACCGGAATGGGACCGGTTCGGTTGGGGTTCCACCCCACTCGAACCGGTCCGAACCGGTGGAACCGTACGGTTCCACCGGTTCGGACGGTTCCACCGGTTCGGACGGTTCCAACCGGAACCGAACGGTTCCGGTTGGAACCGTCGGGTTCCTGTTGGAACCGTAGGGTTCCAACAAGAACCCTACGCCCCCCAACGGCTAGCCGTTGGGGGATGCAGGAACCATTTGGCTCCCTGCCAAAAAAAAATAATTAAAAAAAAATATTTTATTATATAAAATAAAAATTACTAATGTACCCCCAATAACGGTAATAAAACGGTTATATTATGGGCATTTTTGTATCAAAAAAATTCTAAAATTCTATAAATATGATTCATTTTTCATAATTTCATCACACCAAATTCTCAACTCTCTCATTTTCTATAATTCTCTTATTCTCAATCTTACTTCAATACAATTCTCTTATAATCTTATATTCTTATCCTCAATCTCAATTTATTTAGTTGTTAATTTGTTATCATTCGCATCGCAATTATTCAATTTTCTTATTTTTCTTCCTAATTTCTCAAAAAAAAATGGCAAGCTCATCCGAGAACATAATGTCAAATATGCCAACCCAAGAGAGCGGCCCTAGTGTCAGTGCACAATCACGGAGAAGAGAAGTTAAGGCTCGGTCCTCCGATATTTTCAAAATTCATTTTAATATGGAACGCCTAGAAGATGGTTCACAACGAGTAATTTGCAACTATTGTGGGGTGCAATAAATTTTCTGGTGGATACGGCATTATGATCAAGCACATGGAAAAACATCATCCGATTGAACTTGGCATTGATACGACGCAAACTCAAATGGGCAGGTACGCATCATCTAGTAGAGGTACGAGTAGTGTTGATTTATTTAAATATTCTGATGCAAAAAATAGAGAAGAATTTGCGAAATTAACTTGTATGACACATCTTTCTTTAAGCTTTGGTGAAAAACTTCATTTTACTAATTACGTGCATAATGTTTTAAACCCTGCTGCATGTAGAATGACTCGAAACACAACAAAACGTCATATTTTCAAATTATATAAAGATGGTAAAATTATTTTAAATGAAATATTTAAAGAGATGAAATGTCGTATTTCTATATGTTCTGATATTTGGAATGACCATTGGCAAACACACTCATACATGGGTGTGACTTGTCATTGGATTGATGCATCGTTTACCATGCAAAAAAGACTTATTGCATTTAGAGTTTTTGATGACCCACATACTGCACATAATATTTATAGAATGATGAAGGTAATTTTTGATGAATATGGTTTAATAGAAAAAATTTTAACAATTGGATTTGATAATGCATCTGCAAATACTGCATCCATTAATGATTTAAAATCCTTATGTGAACCAAATTTAGGGGGTCGATTTTTTCATATTCGTTGTACATGTCATGTCCTAAACTTATGTGTGCAAGACGGTCTAAAATTATTATCTCATTTCCTTGATCCAATTAAAACGGCACTTAACTGTATTTGGTCATATTCTCAAGTTAGGAGAGAATGTACCAAGTTTTGTCAAATAAAAAGGTATTAAAACGATTAAATTTTCTAGAGATGTTCCAACACGTTGGAATTCTACTTATTTTCTTTTATGTCAAGCGTTTCAATAAAAAGATGCATTATGTAGTTTTTTTTCTCAACATGTTCAAAATATCACACTTTATCCTAGTCAATGGGATATTGTGAATTTTTTTTAGATATTTTAAGAGTTTTTAATGATGCTACTTTAGTTTTTAGCGGTGTTTATTATCCTACAGCACATTTATTTCTTCTTGAGAGTTTGAATATTATTGGCACTCTCGATGAGCATGTTGACAGTGACGACCCTAATGATCTTGTTTTGCTCGAACCATTACTGTTATGAAGGTAAAATGGTTGCATTATTTTAGAGAAATTCTTTTACTATCTTATTGTTGCTATTTTTTATCCTAGATTTAAATTAGAAGGTTTGAATGGTGGTTTACAAGCTTACTATGGTTATTTAGGAATATTAGATGACATTGATATTACGAGCATAATGACGAAATTAAGAAGTGATTTAATTATTTTATTTAATGATTATATTGTAAGATATAACTTAGGAACATTAGGTCAATCTAGTAGTAGTGATCCGGTAATTCAAACAAGACTTAGCGCATGTGATCGTTGGTTATTGCAACGAAATAAAAAATCTAGGGATACGACAACTAATAATCCTGAATTAGATAATTATTTATCTATAAATTTTGAGTTTTCTAATGAAAGTTTATGCAGTAAAAATTTTAAAATCCTTGAATGGTGGAACCGGCATCAAAATATATATAATGTTTTATCTATTATTGCTAAAGAGATCTTGGCAGCACCTATTTCCACCGTTGCGGTTGAGCAAGCCTTCAGCTTGGGAGGTAATATATTGGAAGCTAGGCGATCTTCATTACATCCAAGCACTCTAGAAGCAACAGCTTGTGTGGATGATTGGACTCGAGCTGATCTGAGACAACAAGAAGATGCCCCCGATGATTTTGAAGATTTGTTCGATAATGCTTCTGCAACAAGTGCAAGCGGAACCGGAGCTGAATGATCAACTGATAATGATGATTGATAATTGTAAAATTATAATTTACAAAGGGGATATGTCTTAAACTTGTAATGGAACTACGTGAGCTTTGATTCCTCTCACCTTTGGATGATACGTAGGCAACTTAAATTTTTAAAAATTTAAGCTCAAGCTCTTCAATGTAATATTTTTTTATTTATAAATTTAATCTCATTTTTTTAATTAATAATTTTTTTTATTTAAGCTTTGATTCATCTCATTTTTTTTTTTTAATTAATTAAAAAAAAACTAAACGGAACCGGAACCGAACCGTTCGGTTTTAGGTTCCGGTTCCACACTTGTGGAACCGAAAACCGGCCGGTTCGGTTCGGTTCCGAACCGGAACCGAACCGCCGGCCGGGTCTACTTTCAGAGGTAACCTCTTGACTTCTCCTCTTTACTAATATGATAGTATAATGATATGTGTCTCATTCCTAATGGACCTTTGTCTGTCTGTAACAGTTCTATTAAAAAAAGTGTGTTGAGAAGCTTATACTTGATGAAGCAATGAACGAAGCTGTTACTGATGCGATTGAAGATGAAAAAGATGATGCTAAAGTTTTCTTGGAGGAGAAATTATAATGATGCGAATATCATTTTTTATATTTTATTTATTACCTTTCTAAGACTGGAAAAGTGTGACCAAATTTTATTATTAAGGTTTAACTATTATCTCCTGGAGCTTTATTATTTTAAAAATTGATAAATAATAAATGAGAATAAAAAAATTAGAATATAACATTTCTAATGCTAAACCTTTATAAAAAGAGTATTTATTGAATGAGGGCAAAAGTGATAAAATTTCATACCTTCAAAAATACTACGCTTTATTTTTCAAAATCCAATTTTAATATGGTCCTAAAAATTGATGCTTGATAAACCTGATTTTGTTTACTTTCGAGACCAACAAAAGCTTTTTAAAGAATTAACATTTCGAAACTTAAGTTATAATATTCAATTTTCATTTTTAGTGCAAATTAAATTAAATTTTTATTTTTATTTTTGCTTTAAATTATGTGTATTTCTGTAAATTTATGTTTTATTTTTCTGAACCCCTCTTTAAGTTTTTTTAATTTATTTTTATAATCTCACAATTTTTCTTGTGAGTGGAAGTTTCCTCAATTCAATTGACATTTTTCGTCGTTGGACTTATATTAAATGCATGTTTGATGAGCGGAAAATATATCAATATTTATCGCCATTTTTACTTAATATTTTGTTTAGTTTCTCGGATTTGATGAACGTTTTGATGTGTTTTAGTTTATTTTGCAGATAAAATAATATTGGGATACAATGAAATTATTTAGGACGAAATGTGGGTCAAATAAGGGCAAAAAATTGGACTTGACATATTAATTTTGGAGATTGGAAACTTGAAAGGGCGTTCTAACGAAGTGCAGTTTTGGAAATTCTAATTTTGCGCAACTTTCGTATTTTGGGCATAACTTCTTACTCCAATATCGGATTGAGCTGATTCAAGATCCAGATTAAAGAAGACTCAAAGATATACATTTTTAAGAACAAAATAATTTCTAATTCTGAAGATTTCATGATCGAATTTGATGAAACATCCGAAAGTGTGTTATGTGTAATTATTAAAGTCATTTTCAAAGCAAAAAAATAAATAAAAATTAAAAATAGTCAAGCTCCCTCCAAACATGATAGAAATTAATAATGGATTTGGTGGAGTAATTAGTGGAGCAATTAGTGGAGGAATTAGTGGAGCAATTAATAATGGATTTGGTGGATGATTTGATGGAGGCAAAATTTTGCCTATAAATACCAAGTCATTTCATTTATAAATTCATATTTTCTTCTAATGAATTCCTTAATAATACTAAGAAGATTGTATCTTGTTTGTTTATTTACAGCTTTCGGTAATTAATTTCAGCTTTCGCACTTTCTTTTCTTTACTTTTCAGTTTTTTACTTTCTGCAATTTACTTTTACGCACAGTACTTTTCTTTCTTTAATTTTCAGTATTTAATTTTCAGTATTTAATTTCAGCATTTACTTTCCGTCATTTACTTTTCAGCATTTTACTTTATATCTTTTATTTTATTTAAGTTTTTACTACCCGTAAATATGTGTCGTAACTAAGCCAGTTATCTGGGGTTGTGATGAAGTCCAATATCACCTGTTTATAAGGGGTTAAATTACGATTTGGGTAATATAAATGTTTATTTATTGAGCCTTAGTCTTAATGCATCTTGTTAACTGGCCATTAATAAAATTGATTCGATAAACTTAAAATGAAATTGGAAAAGAGATTTTAGGTTTAAGACCTTATACTTAATAGCCAACGATCTTCCTTGAGGATAAATAACCCTTTAATAGATTTCCTTACATGATAGGAATATACTTGTCGGGCGGGGGTAGCCATAATTGGAACTTAATCTTAATGAATTCATATAACTTGGTTAACATAGGAATATGATTAATTGGGTTATACTGGGTCTTTGTATTTGACTATCGGAAGAGACTTTTACATAATTTCGTGTTCCAGGTTAATAAACCAATATATTACACAAATGTAAAATAACTACTTTATTTTTTAAAAAGATATTGGAAGGATTCACAACTTTGGATAGTTTTATAAATTTGAATTTTCTTCAATCTACTTTCAAGCAATTTTATTTACTTGTTTTAACCTTTAAAGTCACCACCCAATCAAACAACTAATCCATTAGATACTTGTAAACATTTAACTTCATAAATTAATAACAAAAGGTTTTAAGTCCTCGTGGGATCGATACTTTTATACTACTTGAACGATACGTGCGCTTGTGTTATACGTGTGTGATTACGCACCGGTCAAGTTTTTGGCGCCGTTGCCGGTGACTTATTTATCTTTCACTATTAATTTTGAGGTTAGATACATTTACCTGTATCTAATTTCTTTTTTATTTATTATTTCTATTTTCTTGTGTTTCAGGTTCTCAGATACTACATGAGACGAACCAAAAGCTTTGAACTTCGATCGCTTGACCCAGAGATTGAAAGAACCATCAGACAGTTGAGAAGGGAAAGACGAGAAGGCCAGAAGCAATTATTAACATGGAACCTGAACCTTTGGAGGTTGCACCACCAATTCCCATTCGTGACAGAACCATTCCAGTGGTTGACAACCTCATTTCCTGTATTGTACTTCCTCCATTACCAGCAAATGCGTGTGACATCAAAACATGTATTTAGATGATTCAGCAGTCAGTACAGTTTGGGGGAAATGCAACTGAAGATTTTAATGCCCACATCAACAACTTCCTAGAAGTTTGCGGCACTTTCAACTACAACACAACATCAGAAGAAGCAATGAGACTGCGAGTTTTTCCATATTCCTTGAAAGACAGAGCCAAAGCTTGGCTACATTCACTACCAGAAGGTTCCATCACAACTTGGAACATTCTAGCCATAAAATTCCTTGCAAAGTACTTTCCACCAGCCAAACTGCAAAGTTGATGAATGACATCACATCTTTTGTACAATAAGATTCAGAATCCCTTTACGAAGCTTGGGAAATGTAGAAAGATTTACTCCGGAAATGTCCTCACCATGAGATTGCAAAATGGCTATAAGTCCAAACCCTTTACAATGGACTTTCTGGAATAATGAGAATCACAATTGATGCTGCTTCTGGAGGAGCTTTAATGGCAAAAGAAGAAGATCAAGCCTGAGACTTAATTGAAGAAATGGCTAACAACAATTCATTGTGGCCAACAGAAAGAAGTTTGATACAATGAATTGCTGAAATTTATGAAGTTGGAGCCAACACTGCAGTGAATGCCAAGCTGGATCAGATATGCAAATTCATGGAAACTCTCAGCATGCAAGGTAACATTGGATCCACAAGTTCACCATATGGATGAGCACCATAACCAAACCAACATGAAGAAACTGTGAACTATGTCAACAATTTCAATAGATAGGGGAACAATCCATATTCCAACACCTACAATCCATGGTGGAGGAATCATCCCAATTTCGCTTGGAGCAACAATTCAGGGCCAATGAACTATCCACCACCCGGATTCCAACAATAACAGAACAAAGTCCATGAGCATGAAAGAGAACCAGGAATTGCAGAAGTTATGACTCAGTTAAAAAAAATATGATGCTATGATTCAGAGCCAATCTGCTTCTATCAAAGCACTGGAGAATCAAATTGGACAAATGGCCAATGCTCAGAGTTACAGACCGCCAGGAAATCTTCCCAGTACACAGAACCAAATCCAAGAAACCGAGGGAAGGAGCAATGTCAAGCCATTACTTTGAAAAGTGGTACTGAAATCAATAAAAATGTTTGAATCAAGACAACTATTGAATAAGTCCCAAAAGATGCAGTTCCACATATGGAGGAAAAACAAGCAAAGGAAAAAGATCAAATCACTCCACCTCCACATTTTCCTCAACGACTTCAGAAGAATAAACTGGACAAGCAGTTTGCTCGATTCTTGGAGGTGTTCAAAAAGCTGCATATCAACATCTCATTTGCAGAAGCCTTGGAAGAAATGCCCAGCTATGTCAAATTCATTAAAGATATTCTTTCACGAAAACAGAGATAGGGAGATTACGAGACAGTAGCATTGACAGAAGAATGCAGTACAATCATTCAGAGGAAAACTTCCCCCGAAGTTGAAAGATCCTGGCAGTTTCACTGTCCCATGCACCATTGAAGAATGACCGGCGTAATCACACACGTATAACGCAAACGCACGTATCGTTCAAGTAGTATAAAAAGTATCGATCCCACGAGGACTTAAAACCTTTTTGTTATTAATTTATGGGGCCAACTGATTACCAGTATCTAACAGGTTGTTTGATTGATTGATTTGAAATGACGATGATTCTAAATTTAAAAACAAGTAAATAAAATTGCTTAAAAGTAGGTTGAGAAAAATCCAAATTTATAAAAAAAAAAACTATCCAGGGTTGTGATTAATTCCAATATATTTAGAAGATGAAGTGGTTATCTTAAAGTTGGGTAATATATTGATTTATTAACCTGTAACACTAATTTATGTAAAAGCCTCTTCCGATGGTCAATTTCAAATACCTAGTATAATCCAATTGAACCATATGTCTATGTCAACCAAATTACCTAGATTCATTAAGATTAAGTTCCAATTATGGCTACCCCCGCCCGACAGGTATATTCCTATCCTGTAAGGAAATCTATTAAAGGGTTATCTATCCTCAAGGAAGATCGTGGGCTATTGAGTCTAAGGCTGAAACCTAAAATCCATATGTCTAATTCATTTAGATTACCAGATCAATTTTATTAATGGCCAGTTAATGAAAAAGCATTAAGTTTAAGACTCAATAAATAAATCTTTATATTACCCAAGCTATAATCTAACCTTATGAAATAGTGATATTTGATTTCATCACAACCCCAGATAACTGCTTAGTTACGACACATATTTACGGGTAGTAAAAAAAAAACTTAAATAAAATAAAAGTCATAAAGTAAAATACTGAAAATTAAATACTGAAAATTAAATGCTGAAAAGTAAATTACTGAAAGTAAATTGCTGAAAGTAAGTAAATTGCTGAAAGTAAATTGCTGAAAGTAAATTACTGAAAAGTAAAAACTGAAAATTAAAGAAAGGAAAGTACTGTGCGTAAAAGTAAATTGCGGAAAGTAAAAATTGAAAAGTAAAGAAAAGAAAGTGCGAAAGCGGAAATTAATTACTGAAAACTGTAAATAAACAAACAAGATACAATCTTCTTAGTATTCTTAAGGAATTCCTTAGAAGAAAGTATGAATTTTACAAATGAAATGGCTTGGTATTTATAGGCAAAATTTTGCCTCTATCAAATCATCCACCAAATCAATTATTAATTGCTCCACTAATTGCTCCACCAAATCCATTATTAATTGCTCCACTAATCTCTTATCATGTTTGGTGATGATTTGATAATTTTTATTATTTATTTATTAATTTATTTTTTGCTTTGAAAATGATTGAAAGTGACTTTAATAATTACACACTACACACTTCTGGATGGTTCATCAATATCAGGCATGAAATCTTCAGAATTCGAAATTATTTTGTCTTTCAAAGTTGTAGATATTTGAGTATTCTTTAATCTGGAACTTGAATCAGCTCAATCCGATATCTGAGTAAAAAGTTATGCCCAAAATACATTAGATGCGCAAAACTGGAATTTCCAAAACTGCACTTCGTCAAAACACCCTTTCAAATTTCCAATCTCCAAAATTAAAATATCAAGTCCAATAATTGCCATTATTTGACCCATATTTCATCCTAAATGATTTCATTGAGACCCGATATTATTTTATCTGCAAAATAAACTAAAACACATCAAAACGTTCATCAAACCCGAGAAACTAAACAAAATATTAAGTAAAATGGGTGGTAAATATTGATATATTTTCCGCTCATCACACCCCCAAAACCTAACATTTTGCTAGTCCTCGAGCAAAACAACAAAATTAAATTAAAATTAAACTAAGTCACTTTCGTAGGGATCACGGTTGCATTTAGCATATGCAACAAGCCTTTAAACCCCTAGGTGTCCCTAGTGGACGAGTTGTAGTCTCGTGAGGGCTTACAGCAACGATACCCACAAACGTTTTACAAAAGTAAAAAGAAATAAAACTAATGCACACAAAAGCAAAAAGACAAGCGAAAAGAGAATAAAGATGTTAGTGACTAATCAGGTGAAACTTTTACTCCAAGTTACTAGTTGTTTTGTTTCATTCTAAATTACAGAATAAGTAAATTCTCCGATTATTTTTACCATTCTCCATATACACAGCCAAAAAAATATTAATCAACTCATTTTTGCCCACAACAGTCATAAGTGCAGTTGATAAGAGAGTAATATTTTTGTCCTAAAGTTCTATCAGATTTCACACCTTTTTGGAGCAATGGAATAATTTTTCTCATTTTTCTGATTTTTTTCTTTGATTTTTCTCTATTTTTTTTATTTATATACAATACTTCTTCCATCTATGTAACGAGTGTTGGGTCGGTGGCTCCCAAACCAGTTGGCTTTAGGGCACCATGTGTTAAGACACCCCTACGGACTTAATTACTCAGACTTCAGATATAAATATATATATATATATATATATTTTTTTGTAGCATCTTCTTCGATCCATGTATCGAGCTTTGGTCAGTGACTCCCAAACCAGTTGTTTTAGGGCACTAGGTGTTAAAACACCCTTACAGACTTAATAACTCGGATCTCGGATTTTTTTTTTTTCATTTTTTTTTACTCCATCACTTTTTTGAGATGCTTCCTCCAATTAAACTATAGCACTGAATATTACAAAATTTTCAATTTTAGCTCATGACTGTATGTTACCATGTATGTTGATAATATCTGTCAACTGAGCATATGAAGATTCATTTTAGTCAATTTTATGGAGAATTTACAAATTAAATAATTCAAAATGAAATAAACAAAAATTAACTTGTTTCGAAATAGGTTTGAGATACGTCTCAGGAGTGGAAACTCCTTACTCAGCTATCTCTTACCAATTTCACCTTTTTAGTCAAATTAAAAACACAAAAAAAAAACACAAAATATTTTTGTAATTTTTGAAAATTTTTCAATTTTTTTTGTATTTTTCGAAAAATTTTGAACTTAAAATAAAAACAACATACAACTTAAAAACAAGATATTAATCAGCTAATTCCCTCCCCCAAACCTAAATGAGACATTGTCCCCAATGTCTTAAATAGTAGAAGAAGAGTTTAGACGATAATACCTGGTTAACTGAAATTCTACAGGAATTTAAAGGTTAAGAAGATCCAGATTAACCCGACGTCTCTTACCACGATCGTCCCCAGACCAATTTATCTTTGAAATGATAGGGTCAATTTGTGGTTCATATGCTATGAGTTGGTCAATTAGATCCGGAGCGGTTCTGGCAGTAATAGAAGTTCTTTTAAGGTTTTGATATGAACCCATTCCTCCTCCTCCGTGCATCATCAAGAAACACACAAAGAAAATCATAAAATCCATCAACATTGTACACAGCCCAATTGGTTTCTGGTGTATGTTCAGGTTCGCCCAAGATAGTACAAATAAAAATTTCTTCCAATGTACCCAAGCCACATGGCAAAGCAATAAAAGCATCAGCACGGTTAATCATTTCTACCAGTCGTTCAGACATACCTGGCACGATCAGTTCCTCTCCGTTTGATGTTTCAATAAGATTTGCCTCTGCCAAGAGTTTTGGGATGATTCCCAAACATGACTGCCTCCTTCCTGTACAGCCTTTGAAACGATCCCCATTAATCCAAGATTGCCTCCGCCATATATTAAGTGCATATTTCTTGCAGCTAAGACTCGACCCAATTCATGTGCTGCTTCTATGTATTGTGGTTTAGTACCAACACTACTACCACCGCAAAACACACAAATTTTTCAACTCGTCTTCTTGAAGTGGCTTCCATTTTTATGTTTTCTTTCTTAACTCTGGATGACTTCAAAGGTGCAATGATGAGTTGAATTTATAATACCTGAAAGGGGTGAGTAAAAATAGCACAAGTATCTTCCAAAGGACGATTAGTAAATAATAGTAAAATAGATCGTGATTGTAAAAAGGTTGGGATCCTGTCGGAGAAAATAAAAGAAAACAACAAAACAAATCACAATTATTAGAAAAAGACAAAGAGATATAATATGTACAAGAAAAGTAACGGCTTGATTGACATCTATGCGTCAGGGACAAGCTTCCCATCCAATTTTCTTATAAATTGGCAAACATGGTCTTTTTGAGTCAGATTCCAAGACTTAACTGTTGTCTTTCTTTTAGAAATTGTGTATGTAATTTGCGAATGGCTATATGAACATATCCACTGGGATGCGTCTCAAGAGTCGAAGATAGATCATCTAAAGACTCCTTACTCAAGCCATCCCTAATGAATTAATAATTTTGTCTTCGCGATTATCAGACACCATTCCTAAAAAACGACAACGAGTGTTGCAATTAAATCGTGCACATTTGAAACAAACACCCATTTGCTTAGCTCTACGTTTCTTTGCATAGGTGCTTCTTCCAAAACCAGTTAGATGTGAAATAAAAGTGTCAGAAGACTCACCTGCCAATCGGACTCGTGCTTCAATTACCCAACGAATATCATTAGGAATACCATGGATTGTCAATAACCTCATCCGTTCCAAGCGAGCTTTGTATACTTTCATCAGAGATTTTGGAGGGAGAGAAGGAAATTGCTTGTGAAGATTTGCGAGAGCTTCTTCCATCTTGAATGTACTTAATCTGCAAAAACTAAACACACAAAATTAAATCACACCAAATCACAATATATACAAAAATTGCATGGGTTGCCTCCCTGCTAGCGCTAAGTTTAAAGTCGTCAGCTAGACGTGACTTCTTGAACGTTAGGCTGGATCTGAAAGTGTGACACTTTCTTTTTGTCGCTCAAATGATTCTCCCCAGTAGTGCTTGACATGCTTGTTTTTAACCTTGAAAGTTTTGTTAGCGTCAGGATCATGTATCTCAACGGCTCTATTTGGTAAAACTTTGGTGATCACAAATGGACCTGACCACCGTGATTTTGGCTTCCATGGGAAGAATATCACCCTTGATTTGTTTAACAGTACCTTCTGCCCTGGTTCCAGTTGTATGCGCACTAACTTCTCATCATGTCTTTTCTTGCCCTTTTCTTTGTACAATTTGGCATCTTCAAAAGGCTGATTGTGAAATTCCTCCAATTCGTTGAGCTGGTGGAACTTTTTCTCTTCTGTTGCTTGTAGAGCAAGAATTGGCTCCTTTAGTGCAAAGATGCTTTATCTTTAGGCTCCACAGGCAATTGATATGTTTTAAGTTTGTCAGTAGAACTTTGTCTTTCATCAGAGTTCTGAATGGTACTGTGTATCACATCGAGTTTGAAACATTCCTCATTCTTTTCATCATCTGGGAAATTCATGGCCTTGAAAACATTGAATGTTACTTCTTGGTCCTGTACCCTCATGGTTAGTTCTCCTTTTTGTACATCAATAATGGTTCGACCTGTAGCCAAGAATGGTCTCCCAAGGATGATTGGCACGTCTGCGTCTTCCTCCATATCAAGGACAATAAAATCTGCTGGGAAAATGAATTTGTCAACCTTGACCAGCACATCCTCAACTACACCTCTCGGAAATACGAGCGTTCTATCAGCAAGTTGTAGTGAGACTGAAGTTGGCATTGTTTCTCCAATCTGTAATTTCCTGAAAATAGAAAAAGGCATCAAGTTAACACTAGCACCTAAATCACATAAAGCCTTACCAAAGTTATGTTCTCCTATGACGCAAGGAACAGTGAAACTGCCAGGATCTTTCAACTTCGGGGGAAGTTTCCTCTGAATGATAGCACTGCATTCTTCTGTTAATGCTACTGTCTCGTAATCTCCCAATCTCCGCTTTCGTGAAAGAATATCTTTCATGAATTTGGCATAGGTGGGCATTTGTTCCAACGCTTCTGCAAATGGAATGTTGATATGCAGCTTTTTGAAGATTTCCAGGAATCGGGAAAATTGCTTGTCCAATTTATTCTTCTGAAGACGTTGAGGAAAAGGTGGAGGTGGAGTGATCTGTTCTTTTTCCTTTGCTTCTTTTTCCTCCATCTGTTGCTTTGTTTCTTTTGGAACTTCCTCAGCAGTTGTTTTGGTTCCAACATCTTTGTTGATTTCAGTACCGCTTTTTAACATGATGGCATGACATTGTTCCTTCCCCGTGTTTCTTGGATTTGCTCAGTGTTGCTAGGAAGGGTACCTGGCGGTCTGTAACTCTGAGCATTGGCCAGTTGTCCGATTTGATTTTCCAGTGCTTTGATGGAAGCTGATTGGCTCTGAAACATAGCATCATATTTTTTTAACTGATTCAGCACTTCTGTTATTCCTGGTTCATTTATCTGTTCTTGGCCTTTGTTCTGTTGTTGGAATCCAGGTGGTGGATAGTTCTGCTGTTGGAATCCAGGTGGTGGATTGTTCTTTTTCCCTGAGTTGTTGCTCCATGAAAAATTAGGATGATTCCTCCACCCTGGATTGTAGGTGTTGGAATATGGATTGTTCCCCTGTCTATTGAAATTGTTGACATAATTCACCGTCTCTTCAAGTTGGTTCGACTCTGGTGCTCCTCCATATGGTGAACTTGTGGTTCCAGCGATGTTCACAACTTGCGTGCTAAGTGTTCTAGACATTTGCATATCTGATCCAGCCTGGTATTCACTGCTGTGTTTGCTCCAACTTCATAAATTCCTGAAATTCTTTGGATCATGCTCCTTTCTGTTGGCCACAAGGAATTATTATTGGCCATTTCTTCGATTAGTTCCCAGGCTTGATCTTCTCATTTTGCCATTAAAGCTCCTCCAACAGCAGCATCAATTGTGGTTCTCATTATTCCAGAAAGTCCATTATAGAATGTTTGGACTTGAAGCCATTTTGGAATCTCATGGTGTGGACATTTCCGGAATAAATCTTTGTACATTTCCCAAGCTTCGCAGAGGGATTCTGAATCTTGTTGTATAAAGGATGTGATGTCATTCCTCAGCTTTTCGGTTCTGGCTGGTGGAAAGTATTTTGCAAGAAATTTGGTGGCTAAAGTGTTCCAAGTTGTGATAGAACCTGCTGGTAGTGAATGTAGCCAAGCTTTAGCTCTGTCCTTCAAGGAGTATGGAAAAACTCGCAATCTCATTGCTTCTTCTGATGCTCTGTTGTAGTTGAAAGTACCGCAAACTTCCAGGAAGTTGTTGATGTGGGAATTATGATCTTCAGTTGTATTCCCCCCGAACTGAACTGATTGCTGAATCATCTGAATGCATGTTTTGATGTCACATGCATTTGCTGGTAAGGGAGGAAGTACAATACAGGAAGTGAGGTCATCTACCACCAGAATAGTTCTGTCTCGAATGGGAATTGGTGGTGCAACGTTCAAATGTTCAGGTTCCATGTTGACTAAAGCTTCTTGGCCTTCTCGCCTTTCCCTTCTCAACTGTCTGATGGTGCTTTCAATTTCTGGGTCAAGCAGTCGTAGTTCAAAGCTTCTAGTTCGTCTCATGAAGTTTCTGAGAACCTGAAACACAAGAAAACAAAAACAATAAGTAAAAAGAAATTAGATACAAGTAACGGTATCTAACCCCAAAATTAATAGTGAAAGATAAATAAGTCCCCGGCAACGGCGCCAAAAACTTGACCGGCGTAATCACACACGTATAACGCAAGCGCACGTATCGTTCAAGTAGTATAAAAAGTATCGATCCCACGAGGACTTAAAACCTTTTTGTTATTAATTTATGGGGCCAACTGATTACCAGTATCTAACAGGTTGTTTGATTGATTGATTTGAAATGACGATGGTTCTAAATTTAAAACAAGTAAATAAAATTGCTTAAAGTAGGTTGAGAAAAATCCAAATTTATAAAAAAAAACTATCCAGGGTTGTGATTAATTCCAATATTATTTAGAAGATGAAGTGGTTATCTTAAAGTTGGGTAATATATTGATTTATTAACCTGGAACACTAATTTATGTAAAAGCCTCTTCCGATGGTCAATTCAAATACCTAGTATAATCCAATTGAACCATATGTCTATGTCAACCAAATTACCTAGATTCATTAAGATTAAGTTCCAATTATGGCTACCCCCGCCCGACAGGTATATTCCTATCCTGTAAGGAAATCTATTAAAGGGTTATCTATCCTCAAGGAAGATCGTGGGCTATTGAGTCTAAGGCTGAAACCTAAAATCCCTATGTCTAGTTCATTTTAGATTTACCAGATCAATTTTATTAATGGCCAGTTAATGAAAAAGCATTAAGTTTAAGACTCAATAAATAAATCTTTATATTACCCAAGCTATAATCTAACCCTTATAAAACGGTGATATTTGATTTCATCACAACCCCAGATAACTGGCTTAGTTACGACACATATTTACGGGTAGTAAAAAAAAAACTTAAATAAAATAAAAGTCATAAAGTAAAATACTGAAA
The DNA here is from genome assembly GCA_019454045.1 of Zanthoxylum bungeanum. Taxonomy (NCBI): domain Eukaryota; kingdom Viridiplantae; phylum Streptophyta; class Magnoliopsida; order Sapindales; family Rutaceae; genus Zanthoxylum; species Zanthoxylum bungeanum. The sequence continues at coordinate 150,633 of SKCR01028299.1, read as the reverse complement.
ATTAAATACTGAAAATTAAATGCTGAAAGTAAATTACTGAAAGTAAATTGCTGAAAGTAAATTGCTGAAAAGTAAATTGCTGAAAGTAAATTACTGAAAAGTAAAAACTGAAAATTAAAGAAAGAAAAGTACTGTGCGTAAAAGTAAATTGCGGAAAGTAAAAATTGAAAAGTAAAGAAAAGAAAGTGCGAAAGCGGAAATTAATTACTGAAAGCTGTAAATAAACAAACAAGATACAATCTTCTGAGTATTCTTAAGGAATTCCTTAGAAGAAAGTATGAATTTTACAAATGAAATGGCTTGGTATTTATAGGCAAAATTTTGCCTCCATCAAATCATCCACCAAATCAATTATTAATTGCTCCACTAATTGCTCCACCAAATCCATTATTAATTGCTCCACTAATCTCTTATCATGTTTGGTGATGATTTGATAATTTTTATTATTTATTTATTAATTTATTTTTTGCTTTGAAAATGATTGAAAGTGACTTTAATAATTACACACTACACACTTCTGGATGGTTCATCAATATCAGGCATGAAATATTCAGAATTCGAAATTATTTTGTCTTACAAAGTTGTAGATATTTGAGTATTCTTTAATCTGGAACTTGAATCAGCTCAATCCGATATCTGAGTAAAAAGTTATGCCCAAAATACGATAGATGCGCAAAACTGGAATTTCCAAAACTGCACTTCGTCAAAACGCCCTTTCAAATTTCCAATCTCCAAAATTAAAATATCAAGTCCAATAATTGCATTATTTGACCCATATTTCATCCTAAATGATTTCATTGAGACCCGATATTATTTTATCTGCAAAATAAACTAAAACACATCAAAACGTTCATCAAACCCGAGAAACTAAACAAAATATTAAGTAAAAGGGGTGGTAAATATTGTTATATTTTCCGCTCATCAAAGAACATTATATCGGTAAGGATTTATATGACTTAGGTGCTAGTGTTAATTTAATGTCTTTTTCTATTTACAGGAAACCGCAAATCGGAGAAGTAATGCCTACGGCCTACCTCAGTCTTTCTGCAACTTGCTGATCAAACGCTCTCATTTTCGAGAGGTGTTGTTGAAGATGTGCTGGTCAAAGTCGACAAACTCATTCTCCCAACAGATTTCATTATCCTTGACATGGAAGAAGACAAAGATGTTCCTATCATCCTTGGGAGACCATTCTTGGCTACAGGTCGAACTGTGATCGATGTGCAAAAAGGAGAACTAACTATGAAAGTGCATGACCAATAAGTTACCTTTAATGTTTTCAAAGCCATGAAATTCCTGAGTGATGAAAATGAGGGAGAATGTTTCAGAATTGATGTTGTTGATAGTATCATTCAGGATACTGATACAATTCCCACGGATAAACTTGAAGCTTGCATCACCAACATGACTGACAGCGAGCTAAATGCTGAAATTCTGGAATGTATCAACTATCTTGACAAGCCATTCCAATTCAAATCGACACCACGAGTGGAAAGTCTGGAACTTCCGAAGAAAGATCGAATCAAACCCTCAATTGAAGAACCACCGCAGCTGGAGCTGAAGTTACTTCCAAGCCATCTCAGATATGTATTTCTTGGAAACTCTTTTGAATTACCTGTTATTATTTCTTTTTCGCTAACATTGGAGCATGAAGAAAAGTTGATGAGAGTGTTACGAGAACACAAGAGAGCCATTGGCTGGACTATAGCAGACATTCGAGGCATTAGTCCATCATTTTACATGCATAAGATTCTGATGATCGATGAGCACAAACCCACAGTGGAGCATCAACGGAGACTCAATCCAATTATGAAGGAAGTCGTGAAGAAAGAAATCATCAAATGGTTGGATGCTGACATCATTTACCCCATCTCAGATAGCAGTTGGGTGAGTCTTATGCAGTGTACCAAAGAAAGAAGGAATTACTGTTGTCACAAATGAAAAGAACTAACTGATTCCAACAAGAACGATTACTGGATGAAGAGTATGCATGGACTGCCGGAAACTGAACAAAGCAACGAGGAAAGACCATTTTCCGCTGCTATTCATTGATCAGATGCTAGACAGACTGGCAGGACATGAGTACTATTGCTTTTTGGATGGATATTCGGGGTACAATCAGATTGCAATCGCCCCATAAGATCAAGAGAAGACCACATTTACATGTATGTATGGTACTTTTGCTTTCCATAGGATGCCATTTGGATTATGTAATGCTCATGCTACATTTCAGCGTTGCATGATGGCCATCTTCTCAGACATGCTAGAACATAGTATGAAGGTTTTTATGGATGACTTCTCTATATTTGGAGACTCTTTCGATCATTTCTTGCAAAATCTGTAACATTGTGTTACAAAAATATGAAGATACCAATCTGGTACTTAACTGGGAGAAATGTCACTTCATGGTGCAAGAATGCATTGTTCTGGGACATCGAATCTCACAAAAAGGAATCGAGGTAGACAATGTAAAAATCGAGACAATTGAAAAACTACCTCCACCCACATCTGTCAAATAGATTCAGAGTTTTCTCAGACATGCTGACTTTTACAGGAGTTTTATCAAAGGCTTCTCAAAAATTGCAAAACCTCTTTGCAATCTTCTGGAGAAAGATGTGTCTTTCAACTTCACCAAAGAATGTCAGGAAGCCTTTGAGATCCTAAAACAGAAGCTGGTCTCTGCCCCTATCATAGTAGCACCAGATTGGACCCTACCATTTGAGGTGATGTATGATGCTAGTGATTTTGCTGTAGGTGCAGTTTTGGGACGATGCAAAGCAAAGATCTTCCATGCCATTTACTATTCCAGCAGAACTCTGAAGCTCAACTCAACTACACAACCACTGAAAATGAGTTACTTGCAGTTTTATTTGCTTTTGATAAATTCCGCTCTTATCTGCTGGGTCACAAAGTGGTGGTTTACACAAGCAATCAAGTATTTGATCGCGAAGAATTCTAAACCCAGATTGATCCGTTGGATACTTCTTCTGCAAAGATTTGATATGGAGATTCGAGACAGGAAAGGGACAGAAAACCAAGTGGCAGATCATTTATCGAGGCTCGAGAATAGAGATACAGCTGGCAAAAAACTAATAATCAAAGAAACTTTTCCAGATGAACAGCTGTTTGCCATGAAACAGCAGGAAGTCCCTTGGTATGCTAACTATGTCAACTACATAGTATCAGGAAAATGGCCGTTAGAATGGACAACTCATCAACAGAAGAAATTCTTCAAAGAAGTCAAGCACTATGTCTGGGATGAGCTGTACCTGTTCAAACGCTGTGCGGATCAATTATTGAGACGGTGTGTTCCACATGAGGAGGTCAACAGTGTCCTGCAGCATTGCCATTCATCACCTTACGGTGAACATTTCAGTGGAAACAAAACTGCAGCCAAAGTCCTACAATCAGGTTTGTTCTAGCCCACTCTTTTTAAAGATGCTTATCTATTTGCTCTTCAATGTGACAGGTGCCAGAGAACAGGAAATATTTCCAGGAGAAATGAAGGACTTCTTCAAAATATTCTGGAAGTGAAGATATTCGATGTGTGAGGTATTGATTTTATGGGACCATTTGTTCCATCATTTGGAAACCTGTACATACTGGTTGCAGTCGACTACGTCTCCAAATGGATTGAAGCGATTGCACTGTCGTCCAATGATTCAAAAGCGGTGATCAAGTTCCTTAAAAAGAATATTTTCACTCGCTTCAGAACACCTCGGGCAATTATCAGTGATGATGGCACACATTTCTGTAACAGATACTTCGATGCACTCCTATCCAAATACGGAGTTACTCATAAAGTTGCCACAACTTACCATCCACAGTCAAACATGCAAGTTGAAGTTTCAAACAGGAAGATCAAAAGAATCTTGGAGAGAACCGTTGGATCAACAAGGAATGACTAGTCTGAAAAACTGGATGATGCATTATGGGCCTACCGAACAGCTTACAAGACACCCATTGGTATGTCCCGCATGCCATCTGCCAGTTGAGCTTGAACACAAGGCGTACTAGGCACTGAAGAAGTTGAATCTTGATCCACATGCTGCATGAGAGAAAAGACTTCACCAACTCAATGAGTTGGATGAATTTCGCCTACAGGCTTATGAGAATGCCAAACTGTACAAAGAGAAGACCAAGAAATGACATGATCGAAAAATAGTGCGCAGACAATTGGAACCAGACAACAAGTGTTGTTGTACGATTCAAGGTTGAAACTCTTTCCTGGAAAGCTGAAATCAAAATGGTCTGGTCCATTTGTGATTACTCAGGTGTTACCCTACGGAGTTGTTGAGATATATAATCCCAAGTCGAGCAACACATTCAAGGTTAACAGCCAGTGTGTCAAGCACTACTGGGGAGAATCATTTGAGCGAAAAAAAGAAAGTGTCACACTTTCAGATCCAGCCTAACGTTCGGGAAATCATGTCTAGCTAACGACATTAAACTTAGCGCTAGCTGGGAGGTAACCCAAGCAATTTGTGTATATATTGTGATTTGGTGTGTTTTATTTTTGTGTGTTTAATTTGTGTAGGTAAAGTCACATTTAATGATGGAAGAAGCTCTCGCAAATCTTCACAAGCAATTTCCTTCTCTCCCTCGAAAATCTCTGATGAAAGTCTACAAAGCTCGCTTGGAACGAATTAGGCTACTGATGATCAAATGTAATCCTATTGACATTCATTGGATTATTGAAGCACGGGTCTGATTGGCATGTGAGTCTTCTGAATCTTTTATTTCACATTTGCCTGGTTTAGGCAGAAGCACCTATGCTAAAAAGAGAAGAGCTAAAAGAATGGGTATGTGTTATAAATGTGCTCGCATGACATGTAATACCCGTTGTCGTTCTTTAGGAATGGTGTCTGATAACCGCGAACATAAGATTAAATTCATTAGGGATGACTTGAGTAATGAGTCTTTGGATGACATATCTAAGACTCTTGAGATGCATCCCAGTGGATATGTATATCATGAAATTCGCGTGTTATATACACAATTCTTAAAAGAAAAATAACTGTTAAGTCTTGGGAATCTGACTCTAAAAGACCATGTTTGTCAATTTATAAGAAAATTGGATGAGAAGCTTGTCCCTGACGCATAGACGTCATTCAAGCCGTTACATTATTGTAAATATTATATCTCTTTGTCTTTTCCTAATAATTATGATTTGTTTTGTTATTCTCTCCGATAGGATCCAGGCTACTTTTTGACCTTTCACGATTTACTGTTTTGCTACTAATCGTGCTTTGGAAGATACTTGTGCTATTATTACTCACCATTTTCAGGTTCTATAAATTCAACTCATCATTGCACTCTTGAAGGCATCCAGAGCTGAAAAAGAAACACATAAAATATGGAAGCCACTTCAAGAAGACGAGTTGTAAACATTTGTGTGTTTTGTGGTACTAGTGTTGGTGTGAAATCAGAGTACATAACAGCGGCATAAGAATTGGGTCGAGTCTTAGCTGAAAGGAATATGCACCTAGTATATGGAGGAGGCATTGAGGCAATCTTGGACTAATGAGGATTGTTTCAAAGGCTGTACAAGAATGAGACAATCAAGTCTTGGGAATCATCCCAAAACCCTTGGCGGAGGCAAATCTGATAGGACCATCGAACGGAGAGGAACTGATCGTGCCAGGTATGTCTGAACGACTGGTAGAAATGATTAATCATGCTGATGCTTTTATTGCTTTACCAGTAGGCTTGGGCACAATAGAGGAAATTTTTACTGTGTTATCTTGGGCGAACTTGAACATACACCAGAAACTGCTTGGACTGTACAACGTTGATGGATTTTATGATTTTCTTTGTGTGTTTCTTGATGATGCTCGAAGAAATGGGTTCGTGTCAAAGCCTGTAAAAGAACTCCTCTTTACTGCCAGAACTGCACCAGATTTAATTGATCAATTTTTAGCATTTGAACCTCAAATTGACCCCATTCTTTCCAAGATAAACTGGTCCGATAATGATCGTGGTAAGAGGCGTCGGATAAATCTGGATCTTAACCTTTAACTTTTCATTTAGATGTAGAATTTCAGCTAACCAGGTACGGTTTTCTAAACTCTTCTTCTATTGTTTAAGACATTGGGGATAATGTCTTATTTGGGGGAAGAGAATAGTTAAATTGTATCTTGTTATTATTGTTTTATTTCTTATATCTTGTTCTTATTGTTTTATTACTTATTATTTTATTTTTAGTCAAAAATTTTCGAATAAGTTAAAAAATTGAAAATTTTTACAAAAACCAAAAAAATATTTTATATTTTTGTGTTTTTAATTAATTAATCAGGTGAAATTGGTGTGAGATAGCTGTGTAAGGAATTTCCATTCCTGAGACGTATCTCAACCTATTTCGGAACAAGTTAATTTTTGTTTATTTCCTTTTAAATTATTTAAATTGTGAATTCTTCATAATACTCACAAAAATGAATCTTCATATGCTCAGTTAGGGGTTTTCATAGGGTTGGGTCAACCCGCGACCCGGCCTGACGTGACTCGACCTGCGCGGGTTCATAAAAAAATTTACAAAATTTTGACCCGACTTGAAATTTTCGGGTTACGCAACGGGTTTGATCCCCTTGACCCGACCCGACCCTATACAAATATATTATTTTTCTAAAATTTTTATTATTTTTCTAAAATTTTTATTATTTTTAAAATTTTTACTATTATTTCATTTGTTTATTATTTTTTTGTATTAAAACTTTATATATATGATATTTTTAGGACATAAAATAACTAATATTAATATTTCAAAATAATTAATTCATTTAATTTTTTTTTTAAAATGACCCGACGACCCGACCGAACCCGATCGGGTTCCACTTCTCTGCGACCCGACCCGCGACCCGATTTTCCCTTAACCCGACCCGATTAGGTCTAACAAAATTTCAAAAAACCCGACCCGTGAACACCCCCATGCTCAGTTGACAGGTATTATCAGCATACATGGTAACATATATACATGAGATGTAATTGAAAAGTTTGTAATATTAAGTGTTCTAGTTTAATTGGAGGAAGCATCAATAAAAAACGATGAAGTAAAAAAAAAAAAAAAAACGTCTGAGATTCAAGTTATTAAGTCTGTAAGGGTGTTTTAACACCTAGTGCCCTAAAATCAATTGGTTTGGGAGTCACTGACCCAAAGTTCGTTACATGGATCGAAGATGTTGCCAAAAAAAATATATATATTTGAAGTCTGAGTAATTAATTTCGTATGGGTGTCTTAACACCTGGTGCCCTAAAGCCAACTGATTTGGGAGCCACCGGCCCAAAGCTCGTTACATAAATGAAATATATTGTATATAAATAAAAAATCAAAAAAAAAAAAAACAAAAAACAAAATTTATTCCATTGATTAAAAAATGTGTGAATTCTGATAAAATTTTAGGACAAAAATATTGCTCTATTCTCAACTACACTCATGACTATTGTGGGCAAAATGAGTTGATTTATATTTTGTTGACTGTGTATATGGAGAATGGTAAAAATAATCGGAGAATTTACTTATTTGGTAATTTAAAAAGAAACAAAACAACTATTGACTTGGATTAGAAGTTTCATCTGTTTAGTCACTAACTTCTTTATTCTATTTTCTCTTGTCTTTTTGCTTTCGTGTGCATTAGTTTTATTATCTTCTTACTTTTGTAAAACGTTTGTGGGTATCGTTGCTGAAGCCCTCACGAGACTACAACTCGTCCACTAGGGACACATATGGGTTTAAAGGCTTGTTGCATATGCTAAATGCAACCGTGATCCCTACGAAAGTGGCTTAGTTTAATTTTAATTGTTTCTTGTATTTTATTTTATTGTTTTGCTCGAGGACTAGCAAAATGTTAGGTTGAGGGAGTGATGAGCGGAAAATATATCAATATTTATCGCTCATTTTACTTAATATTTTGTTTAGTTTCTCGGGTTTGATGAACGTTTTGATGTGTTTTAGTTTATTTTGCAGATAAAATAATATTGGGACACAATTAAATGATTTAGGACAAAATATGGGTCAAATAAGGGCAACAAATTGGACTTGACATATTAATTTTGGAGATTAGAAACTTGAAAGGGCGTTCTCAAGAAGTGCAGTTTTGGAAATTCTAATTTTGCGCAAGTGTCGTATTTTGGGTATAACTTTTTACTCTGATATCAGATTGAGCTGATTCAGGTTCCAGATTAAATAAGCCTCAAAGATCTACAACTTTTAAGAATAAAATAATTTCGAATTCAGAAGATTTCATGATCAAATTTGATGAAACATCCGGAAGTGTGTTATGTGTAATTATTAAAGTCATTTTCAAAGGAAAAAAAATAAAAATAAAAATAGTCAAGCTCCCACCAAACATGATAGAAATTAATAATGGATTTGATGGAGCAATTAGTGGAGCAATTAGTGGAGAAATTAGTTGAGCAATTAATAATGGATTTTGTGGATGATTTGATGGAGACAAAATTTTGCCTATAAATACCAAACCATTTCATTTGTAAATTCATATTTTCTTCTAAGGAATTACTTAAGAATACTAAAGAGATTGTATCTTGTTTGTTTATTTACAGCTTTCACACTTTCTTTTCTTTGCTTTTCAATTTTTACTTTTTGCAATTTACTTTTACGCACATTACTTTTATTTCTTTGATTTTCAGTTTTTACTTTTCAGTAATGAGGAGGTAACTCTTCCTTACTGGGGTAAAAAGTAAAACTTTTATTACTAATATTTAGATTAATCTCCATTAATTATAATATATAAACTAGTTAAAACCTGACTTAATGAGGATACCGCCATATTGGTCGGTTGGTGATTATTTAAATTGGTTTTAACCTAATAAAACTGGATACCGCCTGATTGGTCGGTTGATAATTAATTATTAATTTGACTTAATCTGGATACCGCCTATATGGCTGATTGGTAATTATCATGCAAAGTTAATATATAATATTAAGGGAGATATCTAAAATAGAAGTAATAAAAGTGGATCATTTTTACCTCATCATATTCTTTTATTGTACTTTTACTTTATTTACTTTTAGCATTTACTTTTCAGCAATTTACTTTTCAGTAATTTACTTTCAGCATTTACTTTTCAGCAATTTACTTTCAGCATTTACTTTTCAACATTTAATTTTCAGTATTTAATTTCAGCATTTATTTTCCGTCATTTACTTTTCAGCAATTTACTTTTCAGCATTTACTTTATGTATTTTATTTTATTTAAGTTTTTACTACCCGTAAATATGTGTCGTAACTAAGCCAGTTATCTGGGGTTGTGATGAAGTGCAATATCACCGGTTTATAAGGGGTTAAATTACGGTTTGGGTAATATAAATGTTTATTTATTGAGCCTTAGTTTTAATGCATCTTGTTAACTGGCCATTAATAAAATTGATTCGATAAACTTAAAATGAACTTGGAAAATAGATTTTAGGTTTAAGACCTTAGACTTAATAGCCCACGATCTTCCTTGAGGATAAATAACTCTTTAATCGATTTCCTTACATGATAGGAAAATACCTGTCGGGCGGGGGTAGCCATAATTGGAACTTAATCTTAATGAATTCAGATAACTTAGTTAACATAGGAATATGATTAATTGAGTTATACTGAGTATTTGTATTTGACCATCGGAATAGACTTTTATATAATTTCGTGTTCCAGGTTAATAAACCAATATATTACACAAATATAAAATAACCACTTCATCTCTTAAAAAGATATTGAAATGATTCACAACCCTGGTTAGTTTTATAAATTTGATTTTTCTTCAATATACTTTCAAGCAATTTATTTACTTGTTTTAAGCTTTAAAGTCACCACCTAATCAAACAATCAGTCCATTAGATACTTGTAAACATTTAACTTCATAAATTAATAACAAAAAAGTTTTAAGTCCTCGTGGGATTGATACTTTTATACTACTTGAACGATACGTGCGCTTGCGTTATACGTGTGTGATTACGCGCCGGTCAATGTTGGACATTTGTTTAGTGTCATATTGACATGTATGGTTAGGTGGAATATAAATATTCTTTTTAATTACACATGTTATTATATATGTTAAGCTACATTTACATGTTAAGTTAAGTGAATTGTTATTAAAGTCCACTAATTTAAGATTATGGCGCGTTGCCATACGCATTTCAGAGTGTTGACTTCGGATTAGAGTATTTCCATTATATATACTTTTGATTATCAAGTTCCAGAATGGATCATTATCAGAGTGGATTGACATTATAGTGTCGTCACTCCTGAGTAATATTACTTAGAATAATTGTCAATCACTGCATGAGTTTTTTCTGGAGTCTAAGGCACAAGGATTAACTAAATTATTAGCACATTCAATAATACTATGACATTTGTCATAGTTTTTATTGTTTTTATTTTTTTCCTGTTAAAGCGGTTTTATTAGTGTTTGCATAATTTTCCGTTAATACGCGTGTAAGGTTCGAACCTCCTGAGACACAGTCTCAGAAAGGGGTGATTGATTCCAAGAAAAATGACTCCAAGGGACACAAGCACACAGATTACAGTCCTAAAGGTTATAAAGCTAATAAATTAAAATATTTGCTCTTTCGAGTCATTTTTTTTTTTTCATTTTTTCCTTTTTCTTTTCACTATTGAACATTTTATAGTACATAATTCCACCAAATGCTCGAGCAATTTCGCCGTCTTCAGCCCACTAAGCCCTCACGTTCTCTGCACACAGCCGCACATATGACTGCTGGATCATGCGTGCAACTGTTGGGTAACTTGCTAGATCGTGGGGGTCACCGCCAATTTGTGCCATAATCGTCGAATATATCTTATAACTGGCCCAACCGCTCTGGGAGTATTTCCTTCTTTCTTCATAATTCTTTACCCATTCCTCAAATCGTCCTGAATTAAGTCTTTCTGGGCCGAATCATTTTCCGTCTCATCCAGAATGACGCCATGTCTTTTCATCATTGGATATGTCATCCCTTTTCGTCATTTGATACGTCATCTTTTTCGTCCTTTGATTCATTCGACCTCTTCGCTCTTGAGAGAAATTTATTTTCTCTTAACAATTAGAAAAACTTATTAAGGAAGATTCAATTGATAACGCAAAACGTGACTTGAAATTATACACCTACATCTATAAATATCCAAAAACATTTAAAATTAATTTTTTTTTTAAGGGAAATAAAAAAGAACAAATGAAAATTCAGTTTCAGTGAAGGGCCCGTTTAAAAGATGAAACGACCCGTAAGAAAGTACTAGAAGAGAAGGTGCTGAAATTGAATAACCAAAAACAAACGCTACCAAAACCAACGGCCTTCGCGAAAGCAGTGAGAGGGCAAACAAAATTGAGATTTTGGTTTGTTCAACTGAAATAGAAAGCAGCAGCGGGAAGATGGCGAGTTCTTGGTTGATTTTCTTGTGCTTAAGTTTGATTGTATATTCTGCAACTGTTGAAGTTGAAGCTTCTCATTGCTCAATTAAAGGTGCGTCAATTTATTTTTGTTTTTGTTTATTTGATTATTTATTTGTTGTTTGCAAAAATGACGAATCCTACTGCTGTCAATAATCAAGGATTATATATTCTATTCAATGGATTTTATGCTGATTATAAAACATTGGGTTCGATTGAGGAAAAATGAAGTATTAGTTGGAAGAAAGCTATTGGTCTTGTTGCTTGATTTGATTATACGTAAATCGTTTTGTGCGTTGGGTATCTTTAAGGCTGTGAATATGATGTGTATTTGTCATTGAATGTTTCAAGTGAGATTAGAAAACTATATCTGCTTGTGGCTTGATGAGAAGTTTTTAATGTGATTTTCCTTTGTCATTTTGGATGTGCTTTGTGCTAGTATTTATCGGTTCTTTCTGTTTAACTTCGGTACAGGGTTTCCGCTGGTAAGGAATATCAGTGGGCTTCCTCAGGATAACTATGGAAGGGAAGGATTGGCCCACATTACTGTGGCGGGCTCGGTCTTACATGGGATGAAAGAGGTACAAATACGCATTTCTATTTGGGGATTTACTTTCCCCAGGATCTCCTGAGCTCATGGTTTCATTGTGCGTAAGCAAAGATCTTATTGAAAACTTAACATATTTGTACTATAGATAATCATACAGTGACCGTGAAGACATTGTATGGTTTAAAATCTAACTAGCTTTTTGTTTTCAATTCTAAATTTTTGGAGTTTCCCATGGTATTATTATGCTTTGGCGGACAAGTTAATGATGCATCATATCCGTTTAAAGGCATTATGTAATGCATTTTTGGGTGTTTTACAGATTGAGGTTTGGCTTCAAACATTTTCTCCTGGAACACGAACACCAATTCACAGGCACTCATGTGAAGAAGTTTTCATTGTGCTAAAAGGAAGTGGCACTGTCTATCTTGCCTCAAGTTCGCATGAGAAGTACCCTGGAAAGCCACAAAAACATTTTATCTTTGCAAATAGCACATTTCATATTCCTGTCAATGATGCTCATCAGGTGAACAATACCACCGTTATTGCTTGTTAATGGTTAACGTCAGATGTTTTTTAGTTTACAAGTCTGCGTTGTAAACATATTAGATGGCATAAACTAATGAGATCAGAATTAATATTGAGTATTATTCCATTTTACTGATCAGCACCCACTAACAAGTGGACAAACTTGTTATCTCTACTATTTTGGTTCTGGTATTGCACATTAGTCTGTTGTTGATAATTTTCCAGCAGTTGGGATACATAAATTATCTTGATGATTGTTTGAGAATTCATTCTAGCCAAAGACTGTAGCCATGCGAACTCTTTAGATCTACATGTTTTTTTCATCCATAGAAAGTCGCACTCCGTCAGTCTCCTTTGTAGATGACAGAGAAAAGGTGGTGTCCAATGACCTTAATAGCCATACAATAGCCTGAGCACTGGCAATTCTCATAATTATATTGCTAGATAACTGTAAATGTAATGGTTGAACCAACTACAGCTACTCATGCTCCACATGTTTGGAGCTTTTAATTTTTCATATATCTGTAAGAGTAACCGAAAATGGGTATCTAGGTGGTTTTCATCAACAGTGCTGAGCATCTGACCTCCATTCTGTAATCACTGGAGAAGCACTGAATATTCATTCAGTTCAGTATGCTACATTGTGTTTCCAACAGCATAATACCGACTTAATTGTGTAGGCCAGTCTGCTATTATAATCATCAAGTATTTTGATAAGTGTTAGATGTGAGGCTCGTGTATATCTTAGTATAGACATTTTCGTATGCTGCAAGGCATTACCTGATTTTTATGGGGCAAGTTTATGACATCAAATCCTTTGAGATCTGTTCTGCATGTTGTTAATAATATTATTCGTGGATGAGTTGATTCTCAGCTCTCTTTCTGTAAACATATTTGAGTGGCTATTATTTTTCTCTTCGGGTCTGACAATTCTTGATGATGCTCATTACAGGTGTGGAATACAAATGAAAATGAAGATTTGCAAATGCTTGTTATAATATCCCGCCCTCCTGTTAAAGTGTACGTGGCATTTTTCTTCATCTTATTGCTCTTCCAACTGCTATTACTGTCTTCTCTCTCTCTCCCTATATATATATATATATAGGATGCAATGAGGGATCCCACAACTTATTAAGTTGCAGGACAACGAGAAAGTACCCATACTTTGTCAGGTTGAGCTAAAAAACACGATAAAGTACGAGTACTTTCTCATTGCTCCTAATTTTGTGTGTGTATTTTTTTCCTTAGTTGTTGGTCAAAACACTTGTATCTGCAAAATTTTAAAATATGCTTTCAAGATGTCAATTACCACCCTAGAAGCTATGTTGATAGTTACTGTGTGGTCTTTATTGTTTGCCTTTTAGTGTTTGCTCCAGTTATCCTCAGTTACTTCTGAGAAACAAACTCCTCAGGAAGAAGCTCCATATAGGATTTTGACTTTTCAGGCTTGGCTCTTTGGCATTTTATCTTGAATTGGGCACTACCAAGTGTTGAGTCTAGGATTATCTGTAATTGAACATTAAAATTGGGATTGAACTCATGTGATAAGAGTAAACAAAATTTTTTTAATGGGTAAAAATCTTGCTGTTTTTGAACAACTCAGTTCATTTGCAACCCTAGGTCCAAGAGGAACCATCTCAATTGTAACATCTGTCAAATACCTTTCCAATATGAGTTTTTAATTAGACCAATTCAATAAAGAGTTGAATTCAATCAAATAGACGATAACCAAGATTATGGGGGTCTTGCATGAAATCCATTAAACGGCTTGGGAGCAACTCTTTCGGGATTACTATATGATTCTCAAGTGTTTGAATGCGAAGCACCATCTCGCTTTCTCCGCCGTTTTCTTTTTTGATACTTTATCTTGTGCTTACTAAGGTTCTGGGTCCTGCTGCAGATTCATGTACGAGGACTGGTTCATGCCTCATACTGCAGCAAGGTTGAAGTTTCCCTTTTACTGGGATGAACAATGCCTACAAGCTCCTGTAAAAGATGAGCTTTGATAACTGATACAGTCAAACAACAAATGTTTACTTCGTAGAGAAATATACCAATTGTGGTTGTAAATTTGTAAGAGTTGAGAATTATAAACCTATGATTACAGTTCTATTTGACTGGTGCAAGTACATTTCATGAAACTTTTGAATCAGATTACAAGTTTTGATTTACGGTTTAAAAATAGAGCAAACCATCAAACAGTTACATTTTTAACTTGAGAAAATGAACTGTGCTTTTTTTTTTTTTTTTTTTTGGAAATATTAGAAATCCCACCGTAAAATCACCCGATCCGGACTTAAGCGGAGCAGTTAAAATCTCGATTGTTCCAGATTTTTACAAGAAATATACCCCTAAATTTGAATATAGATTTTGAACAATCAAATCCTCAATTTTATGCCATTAAGCTACACCCAGATGCGAACTGTCTGCCTCACACCTGTTATAAACATGTGTGTTGACATTTGAAGGTTGCTGTGGAAGGGATTTAAACCCGAAAATAATCAAATATAAATGAGACTAAAGTTGATAGTTTTGTTTGAGTTCGAGTCTCTACAGACGCAGCGACTTAACTCTCCCAATTTTGGGAATAGATTTCTGATTTCTCCTCATATTTGAATGAGTAGATATCTCGTTTCTAGGTAAACGTAGAATTATGGGTGTATTATACATATTTGTATTCAATATCTCAATAGATTTCGGATTACATTTCCCTATACTTATATTGTAATTAAAAAAAAATGATAGTTTTGTTATAACGACTCTATATCAAGAAGGGCGTGTCTATCACGATTATAAGTGTTGACTTGTTATCCATTTGTTCATAGATTTGAACTCTAGAAGTAACCTTAAACAAGGATAAGGATTTTCTAGACGCTCATATATTGTCTATAGACAATTTGGTTTGTCTGAAATGAATCATATTAGTGATATTATCAACAATTTTTATGCTCTTTCTATGTATACCTACAACTGTGCTAAATAGGATATTGAACCACCTAGACAAGAAAAATGTTATATACAAGGAGAAATATTTGTGTGAGAAAAATATACAGATGACATGTTATGTTCGTTTATTAATATATATATATTTTTTTGGATAACTGAGGTGTCCGGGCCAGCTTACGCGCACCTCGATTAATTCCCGAGACCTGTGCCCCGTGCCCTCAGAAGTTTCCCAACACAGATCAGGGTAAGTCGCTGGCTTTTTACACCAGGGGGCATGACCCCAAGGAAATGCATCTAGTGGGATTCGAACCTTGAACCTGAGAGGGAGCAAACCACTCAAGCCCAAAGCCTTTACCACTGAGGCAACCCCTTGAGATTCGTTTTTAATATTTTGATATATATAAAATCTTGAATTCAAAATTAATCAATAATAATAAAGAGACATATCATATATTTATTGGTGAGATGTATTGAATATGTCGTATATAAATTTTCTTAAAATTGTAAAAGAATAATTGGCTATCTTCATTAAATCGATGGCTTATGTCAAACCAAAAGTTCATATATTTGATTTAGCATGGGCAAGACCAGCCATTCGATCAAAATAAACTTAATCCAACGGTCAGCTTTTTGTATGTATTATGAGATGCAGACATGTTACATGTAATTTAGCAAAGGCCATTAAATGAAGGAAATTCGATGAAGTTTCCCTTTTCTAGCCAGCTCCTATTTCGTAGCCTCTTTCATTTGTTCCCTAATTCAGAATTTTGTTTGCAAGAACCTAAAATGATGTTTATTAAACTTGTTTTGCAGCTTGTTCTATGAGAGTTTTTATTAAAATTGCAAAAATTATTTTAATAGATAAAAATTTTTAAAAAATATTATGAAAGAAATGTATTAATTTTATAAGATAGAATAAGAGTATTTTAGGATATTTAATATTTAAAAGAACAACTTTTTATAATCTTGCTCTAAAAACTCAAAGTTTAAATTTTTTCGAGATAAAATAGTTTTTTTAATACCAAAAATTCTTGTAGAACATTTGTGTCGAGAATTGGGTAATAATATTCATGATGATAAAGCCATGGTTAAATCGCTGCTTAAAGTCAGGAGATCAAGGCCTGAAGGTGGCACGCAAGTAAAGTGAAATTGAGAATAATTGAACTTCATGAGATTTTGCCTACCATATAACAGTACAATAATAATCAGGAGGCTTAGCCTACCATAAATCTTAACAATAAAATACAGCAATGAGTCACAGATTTAACGTAGTAAAACCCACAATGTGAGAGAAACATCCACATGTAAATGTAGAAGGATTTCACTATAGTGGAAAGAATTTCACAACCTCTCTCTAAACATAAGGAGTTGACAATCTCACACTCTCTTGAAATATGAGAACTACAACTGTTTCACAAACTCTTAAGAAGAAACTATATTTTCTTTTTTAGAATACAAATGATTTAGTTGAGAATGAGATGAAGAAAATAATGAAATGAAGCCGCTGTTTATAGGCATGAGATTTATTGTGCAAATAGTGAATTCTAATTTTCTATTATTTTCTTTTTAAACATGTGGGACCCACTTAAAATAATTATTTAATTATTTAATTTTCCATCATGCTTTCGGTGGCTTGACAGCTTCATTGACTAACAATTCTCTCACTTGGAAACTTGATTAAGAACCAATCAGTTTCCACACCATCCATTCTACTTTGTCGTCTTCAAGATGTTTACGTTTCTGTTAAACCATATGCATTGATAGACTTGGTCATTATGTCTGCAAGTTTCTATCCTAACAATTAATAACAACTAATTTTTAGAAATTTTAACACCAATGCTAGAATTGAAAGTGCTTTTGATACCACCAAATTCTCATTGAAACCGCTAAATATATTTTAAGTTCAGTTTAACAACTCTCAAATATATTAACACGAACACTTGTATATATACAATAATATTTAAGCAAACTTTGCTTTGGCAAATTTCTTGGAAAGTAAGAAAAATTTTCAAAACTATAATCAAACAATGCAATTATAAAGGAAAATGTACGTATAACCAATAAGCTTTGAATGTGTGTACAAGGATACTTAAGCAAATTTTGCTTTCACAAGTTTCCTAGAATATATAGAATTTTTTTTCAAAACTATTATCAAACAATGTAATTGTAAAGTAAAATTAAAGCATGCGATACTCTTATTTGTTAGAATCAAGAAGCTCAACTCAGCTAAATTATACACAAATTTCACAAAACAAATAAAGTAATTCATATCAATCACATAATAATACAATATGAAAGAATAAAAATCAAAATTGACTCACCTTATACTCAAAGTCAAAATTAATCTTTCAAAACAAAAACATAAGAGACAAAAGAATAAATATGACCTCAGGAAAATAATGAGATTATTTTTTTAAGAACTCGTGCCCCGATCGGTCCTCACCTGGCTCCGCCCTGATGTTAGGATCCAATTTTCCTATGATTTGTTTCTGAAAATGGTAATTGAAACAAAATGACTTAATTTTTTGGAATTGATTGTGTTTGTGCTATATGAATGGCAGGAAGAAGTTGAAATAGAGGCAAAGGTTGAGGGAAGCAGGGAGAAAGCTTACATCTGTGCCAGTGGAGGTCACGGAGAACTAATTGCTTTGGGTAAGAATTGGATGACTTCAAAATTATAAGCGAAATGGAATGAAAGGGAAGGGAAGGGAAAGGAAGGGAGTAAGTTTTTTTTGATAATTTTTGGGTCGACATAGGATAATTTCTCATTTTTTTAATTTATAAAATCACTTTATTTGTCTAATAAATAAATGTAACCTCATCTAAATAGCAAAAATAAAAAACAAAAACAAAAAGTTTTTAATTACATGTAAGATACATGCTCTAATTTAGTTGGCCACTTGTCAGATCACTTGTAAATGTTGAAATTCGTAGAATAGATTTACAGCCAAGCTACAAGCAGAGTCAGACACGCTATGTATTATATCATTCAAAAGACATGAGCACATCAAGATTCAAGATCAAAGATGGAGGAGGATCATTTTCAAACAGCAATAAAATGGCCTAAGGGAGTATCAAAGGGCAAGCTCGGTAAGGAGTTGGACACCATTACCCTCGAAGTCGAAGACATTCAAGTCATTGAGGCACGAGTGGGATTTTTAGGCTGCAATTTCATATTACCAACCCGCCTATCTGTAAACGTTTTTACACTATCATCCCTTTTTTATATTTCAGTTTCTGAATTTTGATTCTCTGTTCGTAGGTTTTGGAATGATTGACATGTGTTGACGGTTGATTTTCATTTTAGGGACAAATCCAAAAACTCGTTCCTCAAACAATCTTCCCCCAACTGTGAATTTGTTTGGTTTATGGGGACCAAATGTAAATTTAGCAGAAAATGAGAACAAACACATAATCAACAAATGATTTACGTGGTTCGGTGGAATGGATCCAACCTACGTCCACGGGAATAAAGTAGAATACTGGTTTTATATCTGAATCGAACTCGGCCAACTTCTTCTCAAGGATGGTCGCGTAATACCGAGTTGTTTGCTTAGTGTTTTCTTACAAGTAGTGCTCGAGTAAGATTTTGCTAACCCTTACAAATATGTTTACCCTCCTTTTATATACTAAGAAAAAGTAACACTGTTCCCACATCTTTATGGCGTCAACCACGTGGATTTCCTACCGTTTGATGGGCTCTCTGCACCAACTGCCCCACCGAAAGTAAGTCTGTCATCTGACTCTTCATTAAATCACTCTCTTTTGAGTATTGTCACACACAACAATTATGAAGACAGCCTGTAAAGACCATTTCACGCGGTGGGATGTGTAAGGAGGAAATATCCAGACTGTCCCGGTTACACGTCGGACTTCTCGGGGACGACAAACTCTTGTGCCGATCTAATCCAACTGTGTCCGACCTGATCCATAATATCCGAGCTCATTCTTCTGATCGGGGAGAAAAGATAGGACTGACCCGAGCTTCCGGGCTATAGTGGTCGGGGTCGGTTATGATGTCTTCGGTCTCTGATATCTGCACCAAGATATGTACTCGGGTCGGTCAAATCCAGGAGACCAAATCTGTGTGTTATGTCTGGTCAAGGAACGGTCAATACCCTCAGAGTATTCATCCTCCCCAAAAGAAGAAATTCCCCATCTGCCATTACCGTGCTGTTCAAAGTATTTGGTCACAAAAATCATCATCAACATCTGTCCCCTAGTTCTCGGTTTCAACGAGTGCACGAGTTGGTGGCGGGAACTATAAATTTAGGGGAATACTGATCAATAGGGCGGCGTTCATCCTTAGGAGCCATAAAAACTGCCTCGGTTATTAATCGGGCCTGCCTCGTCATTTTCATCTGCTCGGTTACTGAGAATTCTGATACATGTCCAAACGACGCTCGTGGCTTGAAGCAAATACCCCATTTACCCCTCTGGTAGCCGTCCCTAAGAAACCGTAAACCATCATTACCTCATAAATGCCCATCAAATCATTTTTAGGGTTTAATCCGGCCGTGATACTTGTCTAGCATCCACAAATCTCCCGCCAAAACCAAAATAATCAACTGTTCAGGGACAGTTGAAGGGTTTCTAATCTCAGCCGTTCACTAGAATTTGAGCAGATGGGATTATAAAGTGACACACGGAGCGCATTTGAGCCCTCTCTATTTGATCTAACGGCTAGAAATGCCCCGAGCTGCCTATAAAAAAGGCAAAATAACTCATTTCCCTCTTTTACGAAAATCAGTTCTTCCAAAGAGCAAAAAATTTCTTCCCCGTTCTCTGCCTTCAATAGATTTCAAAATCGGCCAGACCATCCCTCCATTCAACTTCTCGAATCAAGTAAGTCTTCTGCTCGACCTCATTTTATCTAATTTCTGGGACTTTTCGTGTTTATTTGCTGCCTATGAATGAGCATGCATGTGTTCTTGCCTGTTCTTCATGCTCTTATCATGTTTTGTGTTTGTAACTCTATTTTATGTTGTGAATGTATTGTGGAAGTGTGTGGTGTGGTTTGCGGGTTGGTTGGATGATGTAGGACGTACATGCTTTTAGGCCGAATGATGGGTCGTGGGTTAAGATGTTTGATTTTCGGGTTTTCTGGGTTTGCTGTTTAGTGTGTGTTTGGTTCGATGCTTATGAAAAGACTCACTGTTTTTGGCCATTGTTAGGACGTTTATAGACTTTAGGTCTAGGTCCTCGGTCACCCCATAATAGCCTGTGAGTATATGATGTTCCCCAAACTGATCACTAACTGCCCTCCTCAGCCATTGTCATGTTAGAAATGTAAGATGCTGAATAGTCCTCAGTACGACCCCTAATCTTCCGGCCTCCTCCTGCGGAAGAGGTTCCCTCCAGCTCGGGGGCAGCCAGCTTAGAAGAATTAGATACCATATCAACTCCATCTCAGGAAGAAAACAACACCTACTGCCACCGAATTCCTCGACAAAATCCTGAACCGAGCGAACTAGACTGGTCATTACTAGACATGGACCGTCCTTCAACCATCATTGAAGATGCTTTGAGCGTACTCCGCCATCAATACGAGGTCCCCATAGACATAACGCTTGAGGTCCCGAACCTCGATGAGTTTGCAAGCCGGCCCAAATTTGACTCCGTGGCCCTCCTCCCATCATTCTTCGAATACGGCCTGCGACTGCCTATTCAGTCCTACTTTGCGAGGATGCTTGCCTCGATGGAAGTCGCTCCCTGCCAGCTGAATCTGAACAATTGGAGGATACTGGCCGGCTTTCATGTGATATGGCATCAAGCGATCCTAGGAGAGCCGACCTTTATGGAGCTGCAAAGACTATACAAACTGAAGGCCAACCCAAAAATACACCACGGTTGGTACTACCTTTCCTCTTACGCCGACGTACCCACTCCCATCACTGAGCTCCCCTAGACTAACAAAAACTTCAAAGATCCCTGGTTCTGGGCCACAGGCGATTGGGGTCGATCTCGGTCAACAGCTTCCGAAGAGATTGATATCCCAGACGTCTTCACGGAAGGAGGTGATGACCTAATCCCTTAATTTTCTGTAAATTTTATGAAAAAAATACTAACTTCCCAAACCTTTTCAGCCTGTTGGAGGGATCCTCCCAAAGTTAGCCATGAGGTCAGGACCATGATTAAGAAAGTCCGGAGTTTTTTTTGGCTTCTGGAAGAATATCGTCAATGACGTCGCCTTTGTAGAATCGAGCCTCATCCGGAACACACCTCCATAGGTTCTAGGACGATTAGGTAGTTATCTTCTGACCTACTAACAAATTTCCTTGTACTTAGCTTGAATCTGATTGAGGTTACTCGTACTCGGAAACTGACCATGCTTTCTGCCTTGTATTATGCAGGAATGACAAAGTCTGGCGACGTAAAGGGGCAGATCAAGAGTCTGGTCAAAAAGGCCGGCTATGGGGTAGTTGGAAGCTCTCGGCGATGATTGACCACTTCGATTCCCCCTGAGGCTAAGGGAAATTTCAAGCTGCTTGCTCATCCGGTGGCACTTCCTCAGCACACTCTCACACTGGCTGCTCTGAGCCCAACAGTCCAGCCATCCCATACCTCATCCAGAACTTCGAGCAAACGCCGCCGTCTGCTCGGCGAATAAGTAGTTGAGCTTGAGGAGGAAGAAGAAGAACCCCCCACCAAGAGGGCCGACGTTTAGAAGAAAAAGGAAATCAACAGAGGTCCCCCCCGGGACCAGGAAGAGAGGAGTGGTGCTGGGGGTGGAGGACTTCAACGAAAAGGTCCAGGATGTGATGACCCACTTGGTGCCCGCAATCAATTTATTGGCCGAAGCGATCCCCCCGAGAAGATCCCAAAATATGAGGACATCTCCCCTAAGAAGCTGATCTGCAAATTCTGCGCCCAGAATCTTAAGGTAAATGTCTTTTACTTGGTGAATTCTAACCCTTTTATTCTATCTTGCAGATGAGTTACATGATAACCCAGAACAAAGACATGCTGATGAGCTTATTGTTCGAAGAGGGCCAAGTGCAGAGGCTCCAATCTCAGATTATAGAGTGAAAGGCTGAACTGGCCAGAAAAGAAGAGGAGAACCAAAGGCTGAAAAAAGCCATGGCCGAGATCACAACACTGAATGATTCCTCCGCAATGCCTCTGTCGTTGCGAAGAAAAAGATGGATGATGCGGAGGACGAGGCCAAACGACTGAGATGAGAGAATGTCAGCTCAGACTCCAACTCAAAGAGGTAATTAAGGAGAGGGATCAGGCCCAAGATGACCTGAAAAACAAAAAGGCCAAGCTAGAGGTGGACCTGGAGAAGGCCAAACTCGACGAGATTGAAGACTGTGCGGAGATCATCCTGATGTTACTGCCCGGGGTGGATATTTGGCCAGTCCATATTGCCATCAAATACTGCAAGGGGGAACTCTCAGAAGATGAGGCTCTCGCCTTACTCATGCCTCATCCAAAGCAGATTCATGACCCCAAACTCATATCTTCCGTGCCTATGTCCCTAGTTCCTGAGGAGGCTCGCCCTGAGGCCCCTACTCCCGAGTCCGAAACGCCTGCAACAGAAGTCAAAGCTCCTCCTGCCGACTGAACTGAAACCAAGATCCCCTCTGCTAAGCCCGAGCCAGAGATTTTACCTTCTGAGCCCGATCAAGCTGAACTAGTTGCCCTTGCGTGGGCTGAGGAATGAGGGTGACCCCAAAGGGGCCCTATGTAACAAATAATCTATTTTTCTGCTGTAATAATATACATACTTCCTCTTTTTTCTTAAATCTTAATGAATGTTTTACTTCCTGATTTCAACACTTAGCACAATTTTCATTTTCAACTTGCTAACTTGTTCTCCAATATCTAATCACGAAAGGAAATTCCGAGCTCGACCAATTGAAATTCGGCCATGGGGGAGATGCTCCGACCCCATGGCAAGGATAATCCACTTTGTGGGACACAACCCGACCTCGAGCTTGCAAAATACTTGGTTCTGAGGGAATGTTACCTCCCCGGACCAATTAAGATATGGCAATGGGGGAGATGCTCCGACCTCATGCCGATGAATGATCCAGACTCGGTGGGACCTCACCTGAACCCGAGCTAGTAGAATACTTGGTTCTGAGGGAATGATACCTCCCCGGACTAATTGGGATCCGGCCATGGGGGAGATGCTCCGATCTCATGCCGATGAATGATCCAGACTCGGTGAGACCTCACTTGAACCCGAGCTGGTAGAATACTTGGTTCCGATGGAATGATACCTCCTCAGACCAATTGAGATCCGATCATGGGGGAGATGCTCCGACCCCATGACAAAGATAATCCACTCGGTGAGACGCAACCCGACCCCGAGCTTGCAAAATACTTGCTCCGATGGAATGTTACCTCATAGACCAATTGAGATTCGGTCATGGGGGAGATGCTCCGACCCCATGGCAAAGATAATCCACTCGGTGGGACAAAATTTTACCCCGAGCTTGTAAAATACTTGGCTCCGATGGAATATTATCTCCCCGGACCAATTGAGATCCGGTCATGGGGGAGATGCTCCGACCCCATGACAAAGATAATCCACTCGGTGGGACGCAACTTGACCCCGAACTTGCAAAATACTTGGCTCGGAGGGAATGTTACCTCATTGGACCAATTAAGATCCGACTATGAGGGAGATGCTCCGACCCCATGGTAAAGATAATCCACTCGGTGGGACGCAACCCGACCCCGAGCTTGCAAAATACTTGGCTACGAGGGAATGTTACCTCCTTGAACCAATTGAGATCCGGCCGTGAGGGAGATGCCCCGACCCCATGCCGATGAATAAATGGCCTCGGCAGAACGAATGCAGCCCCGAGCCAGTGGAATAAATGGCATCAGCAGAACGAATACAGCCCCGAGCCAGTGGAGTAAATGGCATCGGCGGAACGAATGCAGCCCCGAACTAGTGAAATAAATGGGACATTCGCGAGGGAAGATTTTCGACCTCCGGTACTCCGCGGATCCTGGCGCAGGTGTCCCTTTGTGGGGCATCCGCAAAAAATAAAAAGTGAAAACATGACAAAGTTAGTACAGTGGAGGTGACTTAGCACATACTCCACGCATACTCGAAAGGATAACAACTTGGGTTCCCCGAGGCAGCGTCCTGCCTGGTGCCTCCCAAAACAATAATTCTGAACCTTACAATTTAGTGTCCCGGTTAACCGGGCTACGATGCTAGGCGGGTCTAGAGTATGCAAACGTTATGAGGGAAGAAACCTCCTCAACTTCTCTTGATCTGGGGCGGTTAGGCAGACTATCCACGGAGGAAGAAACCTCCCCGTGTTCCCATCCCTCAAGGTTGCAAGAGTCACAGAGGCACTGGGGCCTTCCCCGCGCTGTGCACCTGATGGTTTTCAACGGGACTCGCCAGTTAACTCGCATGGGCAGAAACCTCTCTGGGTCCGGCTTACCCGAGGTCACAAAGGTCATTGAGGCCATTCGACCGTCCCCATGTCGTGTGCCTGATGGTTATCAACGAGATCGTCCAGATAACTCACAGGGGCATAAACCTCCCTAGTTCGGCTTACCCGAGCTATTCCTAAAAAATGCAAGTCATGAGGTAGTAACGCTCCGGCCTCGAGGATTTGATAATAACACCCGGGATTGGCGTGCTACGAGGGGTTTGTGTTTTTCCCATATATAATTCATCCATTGATGCGTTCTGGATCCTCAAAAGTGAAAGTACTTGGGTCGGAACACATCCACCCGATGGTTTGATAATGACACCCGGGATTGGTGTGCCACAGGCCTGGTGTCCTTCCCATATACTGAACACCCCTTGATTCGTCTCGACCATGAGCAAATCTCTAGAATATTGGACACGACTTTCTCATTCAATTATCAAACAAGTAAAATGGACAAGTTTTTTTTTTTTTTTTTAATTTAAAAGAGAAAGTCTTATTCATATTCATGGGATCTACCGCCATTATTACAACTCTTTGTGGGTCATTTTAAGAGAGACTCTAAGATAGATTTTTGGCTTTCATATGTAGTCGTCCAGTGATACTCTTCTGGTCTGAACTTGATTCTGAAATTCCTGATCAGCTTAACAGGATCCCCCCAAACCGAGCCTTTTAAAATTATTTTTGAACAAAATCGGGGGCCTGGTTGGGGACTTCTACGTTGACTCCTAGTGGCCCCCCATCAGATTTTTCTCCTTCCCAACCATCATAGTAAGCAGAAGGCACTATTGGAGTCTGATCTGTTGGGAAATCTCTAAGTCCCGAGGATCGAATCAAGCATAAAAACAACATGTGAATACAAGAAGAAGTTGTGGAATACTTACATCGATCGGTTGAGGCGATGCGTTGAAGACAAAATTTCTTTTCTGCCCTCCTTGGTGGTCACGGCAGTGAGCTGAAATGGCTCTCCAAGATTCGGCCATGTGTGGTTCCATCAAGCTCCAAGCTTTAGTTAAAATTCCATGCTCACATGTGCGGTTCCCTATCACCTTCGCGTGACCCCTAATGTGTGCTAGCACTCTTGATTTTGCAACAAAATCATCACTCTTTGCCTCTCATTGAGCTCTCGGTTGTTACAGAAAAACAGAAGGAAAAAACAGCCCATGGCCGAGTGAGAGAGATGAAGAGAAAGAGATGAGAGTTGTGTGTTAGTTTGGTTGTTGGATGGATTGTGTATCTAATACAAAATTGAATTATAAAATTCATTTACCAAAAGTTGTATATGCTTTTCAAAAAGTCAACAAGTTTTGGAGCCAAAATTTGGTAATTATTACATTCCAACAACTCACATCAATCAATCAATCAAGTGACAAGTTGTCACATCACTCAAAGTGACTAATGATTTGACGCTTGATGTGACTTGCATGCCGCACTTGAATTCGAAATGCGAGTGCGCTCGCAAACACTCCCGGGCTCGGGTTCGCTAATTCCAAATTAACGAATTTTCCATTGCGACGTAATTAAATAATTATGCCTAGCAAAATCACTATTCGCGTCGCTAATGAATTAATTATAAATTAACTCGTTCGCCCGAATTAAAATCTAATTTCAATTCTGCATCGAAATCCAATTTCGTAAATATATCGAATATATTATTTTATCGATTAATTCCAAATTAATCGTTATCTCTCTTTTAATGATATTTTATCCCAGATAAAATATCACCATAATTAATCCGAGATTAATTTTCTCTCTTATTTAATTAATCCCAGATTAATAAAATACGAGTCATACGTCATCAGTGAATCTTCGGGAAGCGACCCATGAGATCCCCAAATATGTTGGCAGTAAATCTTGTCGTCGGACTATCCGAACACGTAAGTACCTAGTACTACGTTTGTACCGATTTACAAGACAAGGTTGGCTTCTAGCAAAGCGTCATGCCTACCCAATTCTCCAGAAATATCCTTACAGGAATATGTGATCTATATCAGGCGTAGTATACATAGTATTGGGTATTTCGATCCAGTATCGGATGTCACGTGCTAGGCCTGAGGCTAGAATTGTGTCTGCCACGTACGAAGCACATATCGGATCTCTGGTAACTAGTCTCTATATCGAATAAACATGACCTAGTCATTTTATCCCGATGACTGCAGTACATAAGAGAACCAGTTCCGTATCCTACGTGAACATCATCTCCACTATGACTGGAGTGATACTTCCGTCTTGACATCACACCCAACACACTACGATTCTCAATATACCCAACAGAGGCGTACACAGAACCTGTTAAAGCCCTGGACGACCAAAACCAAAGTACATTGATTGTCGCAAGTATTAGCGGTGCAAGTCTCAGGTTAAGACCAAATACACCTACCCTGATTCGGACTTCCATAGACACATAGTCATACTACTAATGGAATTCCGAGGGGTCTATCCAGAGCGAAGCTGTTTTATGTACCATCGGTAAAACACAACCTCCTATTACACTTGCATGAGTATCCTATACCCAAATATATGAGAACTATGTCGTTATGCCATCATAACGCGCACAAGTGTAATACTAGTCTTTTACGCATTATCGATGTCCAATCTCGATAATGCTCTGACTAGGGATATTTAATGATTAATCCTTCGTGGATTGATACTGTCTCATATCATCTCAATCCGGGAACTAATCATAAGGACCTCATATCATTTATACATCTTGGTGATCTAATCACAAATGATAAGAGAGCAATCTCCTCTGTCACATAGTTAATTTGTACAACAACACCATGATCTGTACAAATAGTGACGCTATGGGTCATAACTGTCCAACAATCTCCCACTTGGCCTATAGCCAGTCACTCGAGTGTCCTACACCCGAACTATGTACGATTCACTCAAACTGCTGAGGAAAGGCTTTCGTCAGCGGATTTGCATGATTATCATCTGATGCGATTTATACAATCATCACATCGCCACGATGTATGATCCGAACGAATCAGATGAATAGTCGAAGTATATATCCGGATCGTTGATGAGACCATTAATTCTTTATCCTGTGCTGACGCCTAGCTCAGCTGCTAACAGAACTATATCTAATCTAATTAGATTATTATCGATCCAAAAGACTTCTATTGCTGCCTCGTCTGCAGTTATAACCCGCTTGTGTTGTTTATTCGGTAACAGTGTCTTGCTCGAAAGATTTCCAGCTCACTGTACCGTTATTCAAACTGTATAGTACCATTTTTATGACTTGTAGTCATTTTATCGGTTAGGAAACTTGCAGCAGTGATCCCAGTCACTTCAAGTTCTCCTTCTCCATAATTTAAGAAGGCATCATTAGTTCCTCTAAGATACGAACAGATGTTATTTACATCAATCTAATGACTATCACTTGGATTGGCCTGATTGTGAATCCATATGCTCAAAGCGTATGAGACACCAGGTCACGTACATTTATATCAATGTACGAGTTCTATGAGAGTGCTAACAACTTTTAGATCTATCACAGTAGATCTTTATTCCTAGAATAAATGTTGTTTCTCCCAAGAATTCTACGGAGAATTATCATGAAAGCCAAGCTTTCACCGATTATATTTATGGGAATTTAATTTCCAAGAAATGATATATTATCATTATTTATGACAGCGATTGTCAGTGCACTCTCACTAACCTCCTTATACACACAAGAATCATTTTCGTTTTGAATCAAATCATACACCATTATGATTACATCAAAACGATAATTCTAAGAACATTATGCTTGCTTCAATCCATACATGGATCGAATAACCTGCAAACCTTGTTTGCTAGTTTTTGTACGACAAAACCGTCAGGATGTTGTAAATATCCTCCAAAAGGTTTCCGTTAAGGAAAACAGTTTTGGCATTCAGCTGCCACATTTCATAAATGAAACATGCAACATGAGCAAGCATTATCCAAATGGATTTACCGTGGCAACATGTAAAATGTTTCGTCGTAATCGACACAATGTTGATAAGGATACCTTTTCGCTACAAGCATAGCTTCGTACGTTGGTATGCTGCTTTCCATGTACGTCTTCCTTGAAGATTTATATAGTACCAGTAGGCACAATGCCTTTCGGTACATCAACCAGTATCCAAACTTAGTTGTTTACATGGACTCCACTTTTGGACTTCATAGCACTTTTCCATATTAGGGAGTCGATACCTTGTATCACTTCCTCATACGTAGTCAGTTCGTGTTCCTCAACAAGATTTACATCTTTATGAGGTGAGATAAAAAACCCATACCTTCCAGGTTGTTTTCTGACTCTCTTCGACTTACGCGATTCTTGTGTATTCGAAGATTATTGGTATAGTTTCATCCTTGATGAACTATTTGTGTTCCAATAGGATTCGGTGCCTGGAATAGTATTACTCCGATTTTCATCGAGTTTTACTATCCTCCCACTTACCACTGCATATAGGTATTCCTCTTAGGAAAACCGCATGGCGAGCAACAGTTACATTGTTCTCTTGTGAGTTGTATAAGTAATATACTTTGGTATCCCTAGGATAACCATTATTAGGCACTTATTCGATTTGGGTTTTAGTTTGGTATCATCCAAACATATGCCTAGCATCCCAAATCTTCAGGAATGAGAAACCCAATTTCTTTCCTGTTCATATTTAATATGAAGTCTGTCAAACAGATTTTATGGAACCTTATTCAAAATAAGTTCTGCACTGTTTATGTTTATCCGTTGAAGGAAATGGTAGCTCAGAGCGACTTATGATTAACCTAATCATGTCCAATAAAATTCAGTTTCTCAGTTCGGACACACCGTCAAACTGACGTGTTCCGGGAGGAGTCCTCATTGAAAGAATACTATACTCTTTCAAGTATATGAGAAACTTATTGCTTAAGTATTTTCATCATGGTCTAACTGTGATGTGTTAATACTTTAGCCGATCTGTTTGTCTATTTCATGTCGAAACTCTAAAAGTTTCCGATTTATGTTTCAGAAGAAACATATAACCATAACGCGATGCCACATCCGTAAAGGTCACAAAATATTCATATCCACCTCTAGCCTAGCTAGACATGGGCCTACTTGCTTCACTATGAACTAGGGCTAACAGATCGGTGGCATTTGCACTTTTACCGAGTAAAGGTGTTTAGGCACTTTGCCCAATAAACTAGATTCGTAGACTTTATTTGATTAGAATAAAATTTGTCCTAGTACCCACTCTTCAAAAGTGTGGATATACGAGTCTTGTTAATTGTGTCCCAGACAACAATGCCACTTTTAAGTTTCAATTGATTAATTCAGTTTGAGCTATTTGTTTTGTCATGTTATATGTTTGAGATTTGTTTATATTCAAAATATAAATACTGTTATTTACATCTAATGTTTTTATCTCAATATCATCTTTATAAAATAAAACACTTTGGTGTTCTAGAATATAAAGGTATACCCGCAACGGGTTAAACCCTGATATAGAGATAATATATCTAGTCAAACTAGTTACATTGTAACAGTTTTCTAATTTAAGTACATACTCGATGGGTAGTTCCTAAATTTAGGTATCTACGGTTAAATCTCAACTGAAGTCAGCATCCTGCTCATAGCAGATTCTGCACATCAGTACATATTTATGTACCACACTAAGTATTTAAAATCCAATTTTAATACTAGTAGTGAACATAATATGACAAACATATTTGAAGTCATAGCCTTGCCCATCTTCAATTCCTTCATGTCTGCCTTGTCCATACGGTAGTCACGCTTCCGTGTCCTCGTTTGCCACATTTTAGGTAGACATTTTAGGATATGTCATTTATCTTCCCAGAAGATTATAATGATTTTACCTTCGCCATTTTCCACACTCCAGAAGCCTTTGGCCCAGCCTTGGCCTTCCGGAATGTCGAATTAAGGTGCACATTGCGCTACTTGCCTTATTGCAAACTTTGGCTTTGTCTCATTGAGAATGACCATTAACTCTCCAAGAGTTATGTATTGCAATTTTAGTACTTCTAAAATCTAAGTATAGATTTATGAAGATCCTTCAATTTCATTATCATACTTTAAGGATCTAATCCTTAGTTCTGATTAAGAAATTAAGGAGTCTATATGACAAGTATAATGGATTAAGCACTAAAGTTATCACCACATGAATATTCCAAAAATCATGTTCCATTTATTTGCTTAACTTCGGGCTTAGGCCTAATATGTTATTTTATCAAATAAAGTAACTTATTAGTTTCTAGGACCATCCTGAAATTTTATTCCCAATTTGAAAATTAAATCATTTAAATACATTTTCCCTGGGATTATGTTTTAAATGTCAATCTTTCAATTTTATCTTGATTCTAATAGTCCAACTATTTAATCAACGATTTTAGGTACTATTTATTATAATGATTACTATAGTCCAACTATATAATCAACTATAATTTAATAAGTTAAATTCAATTATATTGATTACTATAATCCAATTATAAAATCAACTATAATTAAATTGTTAATTCAAATATGTTGATTACTATAATCCAATTATATAATCAACTATAAATGAAATAGTTTGAATACAGTCCAACTGTTTATTAAAACAACCATATAAATATTAGTCAAACTAACATTTAATTTAACGACGAATGAATTGTGATTGAGCGCGTATGGAAAATAATTAAACGAATATTGCAAATTTAATTCTTGCCTCCCACTATTTTTCGGCGAGCCTCTAACCCTCTGTTGAGTACTTGGAAACCTTGTTTCCTAGTGGGCTAGGATCCCGTTAAATGTCACACAATCTTGACTTTGGCCAACAAATTGTATGATAATTAACTAGGTAGATCTCTAAGATCATTTGGATCCAATCCAATTCCTAGATCCAATAGGGGGATGTCCAAGTCCGAAACATATATCTTATATATGCCAATATATCCAATATATTACCTAACATTTTTCCTCTGAATCAACCAAGCCTTGGCTTTGGCACAACAAACTTAGTGATCCTAGTTAAACGGAACCCATTGACCTTGGAAAGCTTCGTAATCAATGTCGATGGACAAGAAGTGGTCTTGACTTTGGCCAAAAAACCACAACTTGGACGAGACACCGATATGGAACAAAGCTCTCATGATTCAAACACATCCTCGACGGATAAATGCCTCGACTTTGGCCAACAAACCAATGCCAGTCTTGGATCTTGAGTAAGAATCACTCAATGGAAGGAAAAACGCTTAATATTCTGTGAGGGTTTTTCGCTTGCAAATTTGCAACCAATTTATTATCTTTGTTAAGGTCTGATCATCATACACCCTTAAACATGCATTCTAAACACATAATAAGGCGCGTAAATAAATAGTAATGATATGTGGATGGATACTTTACACATTGTTCCTAGAACAAATCTCTCCATTTCCTCTCTCCCGCTAGCACACGTATTGCTTCTACCCGTTACATAACACTTCTAAAGAAACCTCATTTACATTGAGGGGAATATGTGAGAAGAGAAATACACAGAGTCAAAGAGGTAATAGGCTGGACACGCAGGTCCAATTAATAAATTCTAAATTTATTACAACAATTTCCAAAATTGCCCCACCCATCTAATATCCATCAGATATACATTATTCATGCATCGCAACCATGTATTCACACAAGCATGTTATCAATCAATCTAATCCAATTAATTAATCTGATAATTAATGACCATCCAATGTTCAAACAACGATTTGATTTTGCGCGAGTCCAACTCGTTTTGCGAATAAGTACTCAAAGTACGAATTCTTGAATTAAATTAAACTACAACATTAAATCCAATTTAATATGTATTTAATACTAATTCATTTATTTAATTCCAAATTAAATATTACACTTTATTAATAAACCTTTACGATTTAAATTCCAAATTTAAACGTTACGAGTCTCAAAGCCTGATTAACATCCAATGTCAATTTAATTAAAGTCTAATGGGCTTTTAATTAATTTCATAAGGCATGGACTTTTGGTCAACTTGGGTCAAACCCAAAGACTAAAGCTCATTTAAAGGAATCACCCTTATATGCCTATAAACCAATTTAGGCCCATTAGGCCCAATTAAAATAATTAAGGTCCATTAGTCGCATTTGGACTTTATGGAAATGGTTTTGGGCCCAATTGGATCCAACCAATTTAGCCTAAACCCATCTTGGTACAACCAAGCCCATTAAAGCCCAATAACAACTTTTCAAGCCCAAATCCAATTTATGTCCATTTAATTAAACTACAAAAATTCCAAATTTCATATTTAATTAAACAAAGTGTAATGCCATAATTAATCACCCAAATCAATATTTCCAAAACACCAATTAGTCTAATTAATTACGCTTATTAACATTAAAACATGTCCAACACATTTTAACAAAAATCAAACTCATTATCATGTTTTCTTTGTCTCGACAATTTGGGCATATTTATGTCTGATTCGAATTCAATCCAATTGAACATTAAATCAATATTACCCAATGTTTTCCAACTCATCCAATGATCAAAACACAAAATACCAAGACTTTAGGGCATGTTCATATTCTCGGCCAAGCCTAAGATTTGGGCAAAAATTATTCCAAACAATATTTCATGAAATTGATCCAATCAAACTTCAATTAAACTACATTTAAGCATACTTAATCATCCAATTTCATCAAATCATGCTCAAATACATTTTACCCAATTTTGACCCTAAATTCAAGTTTCATGCTTTTAACCTGGCTCTGATACCATTGTTGGGAAATCTATAAGTCCCGAGGATCGAATCAAGCATAGAAACAACA
This sequence comes from Zanthoxylum bungeanum, assembly GCA_019454045.1. Classification (NCBI taxonomy): domain Eukaryota; kingdom Viridiplantae; phylum Streptophyta; class Magnoliopsida; order Sapindales; family Rutaceae; genus Zanthoxylum; species Zanthoxylum bungeanum. Next base: position 117,051 of record SKCR01028299.1, on the reverse strand, counting down.
TGTGAATACACGAAGAAATTGCAGAATACTTACATCTGCGTTGAAGACAAAAATTCTTTTCTGCCCTCCTCACGGCAGTGAGCTGAAATGGCTCTCCAAGATTCGGCCATGTGTGGTTCCATCAAGCTCCAAGCTTTAGTTGAAATTCCATGCTCACATGTGCAGTTCCCTATCACCTTCGCGTGACCCCTAATGTGTGCTAGCACTCTTGATTTTGCAACAAAATCATCACTCTTTGCTTCTCCTTAAGCTCTCGGTTTTTACAGAAAAACAGAAGGAAAAAACAGCCCATGGCCGAGTGAGAGAGATGAAGAGAAAGAGAGGAGAGTTGTGTGTTAGTTTGGTTGTTGGATGGATTGTGTATCTAATACACAATTGAATTATAAAATTCATTTACCAAAAGTTGTGTATGTCTTTCAAAAAGTCAACAAGTTTTGGAGCCAAAATTTGGCAATTATTACCTTACAACAACTCACATCAATCAATCAATCAAGTGACAAGTTGTCACATCACTCAAAGTGACTAATGATTTGACACTTGATGTGACTAGCGATTTGACGCTTGATGTGACTTGCTGGCCGCACTTGAATTCGAAATGCGAGTGCGCTCGCAAACACTCCCGGGCTCGGGTTCGCTAATTCCAAATTAACGAATTTTCCGTTGCTACGCAATTAAATAATTATGCCTAGCAAAATCACTATTCGCGTCGCTAATGAATTAATTCTAAATTAACTCGTTCGCCCGAATTAAAATCTAATTTCAATTCCGCGTCGAAATCCAATTTCGTATAATATATCGAATATATTATTTTATCGATTAATTCCAAATTAATCGTTATCTCTCTTTTAATGATATTTTATCCCAGATAAAATATCACCGTAATTAATCCGAGATTAATTTTCTCTCTCATTTAATTAATCCCAGATTAATAAAATACGAGTCATACGTCATCAGTGAATCTTCAGGAAGCGACCCATGAGATCCCCAGATATGTTGGCAGTAAATATGGTCGTCGGACTATCCGAACACGTAAGTACCTAGTACTACATTTGTACCGATTTACAAGACAAAGTTGGCTTCTAGCAAAGCGCCATGCCTACCCAATTCTCCAGAAATATCCTTACAGGAATATGTGATCTATATCAGGCGTAGTATACGTAGTATTACGTATTTCGATCCAGTATCGGATGTCACGTGCTAGGCCTGAGGCTGGAATTGTGTCTGCCCCGTACGAAGCACATATCGGATCTCTGGTAACTAGTCTCTATATCGGATAAACATGACCTAGTCATTTTATCCCGATGACTGCAGTACATAAGAGAACCAGTTCCGTATCCTACGTGAGCATCATCTCCACTATGATTGGAGTGATACTTCCGTCTTGACATCACACCCAACACATTACGATTCTCAATATACCCAGCAGAGGCGAACACAGAACCTGTTAAAGCCCTGGACGACCAAAACCAAATTACATTGATTGTCGCAAGTATTAGCGGTGCAAGTCTCAGGTTAAGACCAAATACACCTACCCTGATTCGGACTTCCATAGACACATAGTCATACTACCAATGGAATTCCGAGGGGTCTATCCAGAGAGAAGCTGTTTTCCGTACCATCGGTAGAACACAACCTTCTATTACACTTGCATGAGTATCCTATACCCAAATATATGAGAACTATGTCGTTATGCCTTCACAACGCGCACACGTGTAATAATAGTCTTTTACGCATTATCGATGTCCAATCTCGATAATACTCTGACTAGGGATATTTAATGATTAATCCTCTGTGGATTGATACTGTCTCATATCATCTCAATCCATGAACTAATCATAAGGAACTCATATCATTTATACATCTTGGTGATCTAATCACAAATGACAAGAGAGCAATCTCCTCTGTCACATAGTTAATTTATACAACAACACCATGATCTGTACAAATAGTGATGCTATGAGTCATAACTGTCCAACATGATCGTGTGCCCCCGGCCTGCCAGTTCACCTGCCGGTCCATAAGAACTATCTTGGCCGTGAATCCGAAGATTCGGCAGGTCGTATAACTGCCACAAGTTCTTTAAGACGAGCTTGTTCATTCGCAAGGGGTGGCGTGTAGATTCTGCCAGCTCCAAGCGTTACATTTCATTCTACAGCTCAAGGTGTTGGGCTACTGGAAGTACTTCCTCAGCATTTCAGCATTCCAGGGCTTCTTGAGTCGGGTGTCATCCAGCTGCTCCAAAAGATAGACATCTGGTCTAACTATCTCCACCATTTTGTATGGTCTTTCCCACTTAGCACCCAGTGAGCCTTCTTCGGGCTTCCAGGTATTCACGTAACTCTCCTCCGGCTTGGACCAGCCTTCATCCTCTCGTCGTTCATCTTTTCTAACTTTTCCAGTTTTCCATCATGGCCTTCATGAAGGTCTGGTTTGTCTCTCTTTCCTTCCTCATGCTTTCTTCCATTCTCTCATTCCACTCAGTCTTGAACCCTCCGACGATCTGTGGTTCCCGTCTCCTGCCACTGTCTTACTACGTCAAGTGTTTTTCCTCTCTCCCCACAGACGGCGCCAACTGTTGACAGCTGATTTTCGTTTCAGGGACAAATCTGGAAACTCATACCTCGAACAATCTTCCCCCAACTGTGAATTTGTTTGGTTTATGGGGACCAAATGCAAATTTAGCAAAAAATGAGAACAAACACAGAATCAACAAAGGATTTACGTGCTTCGGTGGAATTGATCCAACCTACATCCACAGGAACAAAGTAAAATACTGGTTTTATATTTGAATTGAACTCGGCCGACCTCTTCTCAAGGATGGTCGCGTAATACCGAGCTGTTGCTTAATATTTTCTTACAAGTAGTGCTTGAGTAAGAATTTGCTAACCCTTATAAATGTGTTTACCCTCCCTTTATATACCAAGAAAAAGTAACATTGTTCCCACATTTTTATGACGTCAGCCACATGGATTTCCTGCCGTTTGATGGGCTCTCTGCCCCAACTGCCTCGCAGAAAGTAAGCCGCCATCTGACTCTTCATTAAATCACTCTCTTTTGAGTATTGTCACACACAACAATTATGAAAACAGCCTGTAAAGACCATTTCACGCGGTGGCATGTGTCAGGGGGAAATGTCCAGACTGTCCTGGTTACACGTCGGACTTCTCGGGGATGACAAACTCTTGTGTCGATCTAATCCAAATGTGTCCGACCTGATCCATAATATCCGAGCTCATTCTTCTGATCGGGGAGAAAAGATATGACTGACCCGAGCTTCCGGGCTATAGTGGTCGGGGTCGATTCTGATGTCTTCGGTCTCTGAAATCTGCATAAGGATATGTACTTAGGTCGGTCAAATCCAGGAGATCGGGTCTGTGTGTTATGTCTGGTCAAGGAACAGTCAATGCCCTCAAGAGTATTCATCCTCCCCAAAAGAAGAAATTCTCATTCTTCCCTTGCCGTGCTGTTCAAAGTACTTGGTCATAAAAATCACCATCAACAACATGTATTTGTGTATATATGTATGTATGATGAAGATGGAAATTGGCAGGTTGGTGCAATTTTCAGAAAATGAGAGCAAATGGTGTTTGTCATATCTCGAGCGAGGTTTCGAAGACTTATATTGATATGTATAGATATAGTAGCGTAAAAAAGTGTTGTGATTAAACACACAAAAATAGAGGTGATTGAAGAGAAAACTCTTCTTTTATTACTACCAACAAAAGAATTACAAAGTTTTACACAAACTTTACAAAAAACCTCTCCAACACTTTACTCTCTAAACTCACTCAATTTGGGATGATGATAACAATGGTCTGGGGTTCTTTATATACTGATCAAACCGCGTGAACAGTGTCACGCAGTTTGCACACACACACACACAGGCTGGCAGTACCTCCAGCTTTACAGCTCATACACGTTTTGCATGGCTGTTAGCCATGCAAAGCAGTTGCATGAAGACAGTTTGCTTTCGGTGCAAACTGTCTTTATGCACACTAAGTCAACAAATCTCCCCCTCGGTGAATATTTCCCCAAAATCTGAACCGACCATCAATCATCCAAATCGGATCCTCCAAAGGATCCTCCCCTGGCTGCATCTGTATGAATGCATACGTACCCTGAGTTGGGATCAAGCCAATCGTAGTTCTCTGTATCTCCCCACTCTGACTATGTGGAGAGTTTCGTCATCCCGGCTATGGCACGACAGATTTCAAGCTTCTCTTTCGGTAAGACCTTCGTGAACATATCGGTACCATTTTCGTCGGTGTGAATTTTCCTGAGTTCTAACAGCCTTGAGCTCAGGACGTCCCGTATCCAGTGATACCTCACATCGATATGTTTTGACCTCGAATGAAATGTGGAATTTTTACCGAGATAGATAGCGCTCTGGCTATCGCAGTACAAAATGTAATTCTCTTGCTTGAAACCCAATTCTTGGACGAATGTCTTCATCCACAACAATTCCTAGCAAGCTTTTGTAACTGCAATGAATTCTGCCTCTGTTGTAGAAAGTGCAACACACCTCTGCACCCTTGACTGCCATGCCACAGCTCCTCCTGAGAGAGTAATCAGATACCCCGAAGTAGACTTTCGGGTATCCACATCTCCTACCATGTCTGAATCGGTGTAGCTCATCAACACTGGTTTGTCGCTGCTTCCAAAACATAATCTCATCTTGGAAGTGCCTCGAAGATACCGCATAATCCATTTGACAGCATTCCAGTGTTCCCGTCCTGGGTTTGACATAAACCGGCTGACCAATCCAACTGCGTGTGCTAAGTCTGGCCTCGTGCACACCATGACATACATAAGACTTCCCACTGCTGAGGTGTATGGAACCTGTTTCATTTCCTCCTTATCTGACTCAGTAGAGGGACTCTGCTGTGTACTCAATCTAAAGTGGGTAGCAAGAGGAGTGCTAACCGCTTTAGCCTTGTCCATCTGGAATCTCTGAAGTACCTTCTCAATGTACTCCTCCTATGACAAGTATAATCTCCTAGATTTCCGATCACGGCCGATCCTGATGCCAAGAATCTGCTTAGCTGGCCCCAAGTCTTTCATCTCAAAAGACTTGCTCAGTTGCTGCTTCAAATTATCAATCCTCGATTGATTCCTGCCAACTATCAACATATCATCTACATATAACAGTAAGATGATAAAATCATCGTCAGAAAATTTCTGAACGAAAACACAATGGTCTGAAGTGGTCTTCTTGTATCCCTGCTCCCCCATAACTGACTCGAACTTCACGTACCACTGTCTCGGTGCCTGTTTCAAACCATATAGGCTTTTCCTGAGTCTGCACACATAATCATCTTTCCCGCTGACTCTGAAGCCTTCTGGTTGCTCCATGTAAATTTCTTCTTCCAGATCTCCGTGAAGAAATGCGGTCTTGACATCCATCTGCTCAACTTCCAGGTCGAGGCTTGCTGCTAAGCTGAGTACCACTCTGATGGATGACATCTTCACAACTGGAGAGAAGATTTCATCGAAGTCAATGCCTTTTCTCTGATTGAATCCATTGACAACTAATCTGGCTTTGTACCGGGGTTGTGAAGTATGCTCATGTTGCTTCACTCTGTACACCCATTTTTTCTTCAAAGCCCATTTACCTCTTGGCAATTTCACCAACTCAAAAGTGTGATTGTCATGCAAAGATTTCATCTCATCTTGCATGGCTTCCTCCCACTTTTCTCTGTCTTCTGTTTCCACAGCCTCCTTGTAGCTCTTGGGTTCTCCACCGTCAGTAAGCAGCACATACTCATATGCAGAGTATTTGGTTGAAGGTCGCCTCTCTCTGTCATACATTCTATGTGGAACTGTTGGTGTAGCTTCTGGTACTGATGGTTGATCATGATCATCATCTCTGGGAGCTTCATCACATGTACCCTCATGTCTGGGAACCTCATCTTCAACTCGTACTGGCACCAGTGTATGAGGTTCTGGATTCACATCTCTGTATTGCTGGGGCATTGTCTTCATATCCTTCCGGATATCTTCTATGGTCTGGTCTTCAACAAAGACAACATCTCGGCTTCTGACAATCTTCTTCTCCACAGGATCATAGAGTTTGTAGCCGAAATCATCCTGACCATAGCCAATAAAACACACTGTCGCTTCTTTGCATCAAGCTTGGATCTCTCGTCCTTTGGGATGTGTACAAAAGCTTTGCACCCAAAGACATGCAAGTGTTCATAAGACACTTCTTTACCTGTCCAAGCTTGGTTAGGAACATTACCTTTTAGTGCGACCGCTGGGGACATGTTCAAAACATGAACTGCTGTGATGAGTGCCTCTCCCCAAAATGTCTTCGGCAGCTTGGCTTGTGACAGCAAGCTTCTGATCCTCTCGCACAAGGTTCTGTTCATCCTCTCAGCTAGGCCATTCAGCTGAGGTGTCTTCGGAGGTGTCGTTTGATGTCTGATTCCTTGCGTCTTGCAGTACTGATCAAACGGACCTCTGTATTCTCCACCATTGTCTGTTCTGATGCATTTGAGTTTCTTGCCGGTTTCTCTCTCCACCAGGGCGTGAAACTCATTGAACACTCCAAACACTTGGTCTTTTCTCTTCAAGGTGTATGCCCATATCTTCCTTGAATGATCATCAATAAATGTCACAAAATACAGTGACCCTCCAAGTGTTCGTGTCTGCATCGGACCGCATACATCTGAATGTATGAGATCTAGTACCTCCGGTTTCCGTTGAGGCGGGGAGCTCTGGAAGGATACTCTGTTCTGCTTTCCAGCCATGCAGTGTTCACACTTCCGTAAGTGTGAGTTCTTCAATTCCGGAAGAACATTCCGCCTGCGTAGTATCTCCATCCATGTTTGGCTCATGTGACCGAGCTTTTTATGCCACAGCTCGGCTGCCTCATTACTGTTGACTGTATTTATGCTACTATTTGAAAGCTTAGCATGCATCAAATACAGGGTTGAGTCTTTCTTACCTCGTGCCACGACCATTGACCCTTTAGTGAGCTTCCAGCATCCGTCACTAAAGGTGCTGCAGAAACCTTCATCATCCAGCTTGCCTGTTGAGATTAGGTTTAACCGGATATCTGGGATGTGCTTGACTCCCTTCAACACTAGCCTTGTCCCGTTGTCTGTTTCAAGATAGATGTCTCCAATACCGACGGCTTTCGACTGTCCGTCATTCCCCATCCTTACAGCACCGTAGTCCCCTGGTGTGTAAGATGAAAAGAAGTCTCTGCGAGATGTGGCGTGTATGGATGCGCCACTATCTATCACCCAACTGGTCTCGTGGCTGGCAAGATTCACAACAGCTTCTTCATACATTATGCAAAATTCTTTGGAGGTTTTCTCGGTGGTAGTAGCAACTCTTTCTTGATTAGAGTCGCCATCTCTCCTGGACTGCTCGTTATTCAACTTGTAACAGTCCCTCTTCATATGGCCTTTCTTTTTGCAGTGATAGCACTCAATATCTCTAGTTCTTGATTTCCCCCGGTTCTTGTCTGATCTCTCTGGGCCTCGGCTTTTACTCCTCCCCCTTCTGGTATTCTTTTCTGTCACTAGAGCTTCTGAGGTTGAGGCTGATGCTGACTCCTGCATTCTCGTCCTTCTCTTCCTCGAAGATCCTGGTATTTGCAATCTCCATTGTGACTTTCCCATCTGCGGCTGAATTGATCACCGTAGATCTCAACGTTTCCCAAGATTCTGGTAACGTATTAAGAAGTATTAAGCCATTTACCTCATCTCCAAAGTCTATGCCCAATCCAAACAACTCTTTCATTGTTCCGAGGAAATCGTTGATATGGTCCGCCACAGCTGTACCTTCCTGATATTTCAAACCCATCATCTTCTTGATGTAGTACAGATTGTTGTTTCCAGTCTTTGCTCGGAAAGCTCCTCCAACTTTCTCCATAAGACACGTGCATTTGTTTCTTCACTGACATGGTTGACGATACTATCGTCGATCCACTGACGAATAGTACTGCATGTTCTCTGGTGAAGATTAGCCCACTTTCCATCGGTCATTCCTTCTGGTTTCTGCTCTAGAATTACCGATCCATCATAGTCCTTCACATACAGAAGGTCTTTCATCATTCCTCTCCATGTGAAATAGTTCGTACTAGTTAACAAAATCATTTTTCCGTTGCTCCCCTCCATCATAAAAATTCTAAGCATAATTTCAAAAAAAGGACCTCACAGTTGCGTCCGGAATGGTCGAAAATGGTGGAAATGACACTTCGTTTGTCAAAATCCGACACAGGGATCAATTTGCAAATTCCAGAAATTACAGGGGTCAAAGTGCAATTTCCGAAAGTTCAGGGGCCAAAGTGCAATTACGGAAAACTTCAGGGACTAAATTGAAATTTCCAAAAAGTTCAGGAACTAAATTGAAAAATTTCTGAAAGTATAGGGGTGTGAAATTGTAATTTTTAGAAAGTTCAGGGACCTAACTGAAATTTACTAGACACCGCTGACGTGGCAAGCTGGCTGGGCTGCTGACTGGGCGGGGTCTGCTGACGTGGCGCTGACTGGGCTGCTGACTCTGCGCTGACGTGGCGCTGACTGGGCGCTGACGTGGCGTCGTCTTCAACCTCGGTAGGCGCGTGCAGGAGCGTGTTGCGCGTGAAGCGCGTTGGATGCTCTCTGCCTGGCGCGTGCGTCGTCCTCCGGCCTCCGTTCGATCGCCGGAAAATACCACCGTGCTCGTCTCTCCGTGAAAAGTCTGATGGTATCCTCAAAATCGATTTTGACAACTTTTGTTGGAACCGACTTTCCGAACCGAACCTCTGTTTCTGAGTTTCGGGATCCCTCCGTGGAACCGTAGCTCTGATACCACTTGTTGTGATTAAACACACAAAAATAGAGGTGATTGGAGAGAAAACTCTTCTTTTATTACTACCAACAAAAGAATTACAAAGTTTTACACAAACTTTACAAAAAACCTCTCCAACACTTTACTCTCTAAACTCACTCAATTTGGGATGATGATAACAATGGTCTGGGGTTCTTTATATACCGATCAAACCGCGTGAACAGTGTCACACAGTTTGCAGACACACACAGGCTGGCAGTACCTCCAGCTTTACAGCTCATACACGTTTTGCATGGCTATTAGCCATGCAAAGCAGTTGCATGAAGACAGTTTGCTTTCGGTGCAAACTGTCTTTATGCACACTAAGTCAACAAAAAGATTCAGATAGCCGACTCGAAAAGACTTTTATTTGGTTTAATTTCTCAAATTTCGTATATTGTTATATGAGTTAATGGTTTGTTTACTTTGTGTTCAAGATTACTGAGGTGAGGCCAATGTCAATGGCAGGAAAAGGAAGAGATAGAGGCAAAGATTTTGGGGAACACGGGGAGGCTTACATCCACGATTGTGGAGGTAAGAAATAAAGATAACGGAGAAGTGATTGTCTGGATTTTTATTTTCATTTCGTATGATCTTGAGGCCGATGCCTGCCATTATGAGTGATCATGCAAGTATTCATATATAATTTCACTTCACTTCTCTATTTCTTTCTTCTTGTTTGGTTCTCTTTTGCTGTGATGTATGCTTCAAATGATGCAAATTTCAAACCCAGGTAAGGATAACAGATAAGGAAAATTGTGACATATAATTTCACCAGATGGACAAAAGAAGAGTGTAGGATTAGTCACGTTTTGAGGCAATATGTATATGGGCTATTTAAGGAAGAAAATAATCAAAAACTTCATTTTTAAGCTTTACTTCACAAGGCCTTTTGCCAAAGAAAGAATCAGCGCTTGAAGAATTTTTCAAACTCCAGCCATAGAGGTAAAATGCTGAATACAATCTCTTATAGTTAGTTATATATATTATTTTCTGCAATGTTGACTCCTGTGGCACTCAAACAATCCACATCACCGTGACCCCCTATGCTGTCAAAGGCGTCTGACCAAGCGTTGTTTAGGCGGCCCCTTAAACAGCATAGGTGAACCTTGACGCCAACAACCTCCGGGGCACCATTACTGCTGTCCTCACCATCATACAACACTCCACGTGTCCTGAAAACATTCGAGTTTCATTTCCTATGGTCAAATTTCGAACCTGACGTTTACTCCAGCATTAACTCAACATTCCCTTATCTTAATTTCAAAGTTTACAAGTTCGACGGCAACAGGATTCGGGGGAAAATTTCTAAATCAATCAGGAAAGCATTAGACCAGCCTTTGAATTATGCTCGCATATATTTAGCTGACATAATGCCAGCAAATGTAAAAGGAGTCATAGGGTGCATTTGGTAGAGAGTATTGCACTGAGAGTATAAGCTATGGAACAAATACTAGAGTTTAAACTAGCGTCAAAAAATAATCTTATGTTATGAGATTATGGTTTTGTGAGCGTTAATGATAGCATTAAAGAACGCGTTTGGCTGAGCGTTTTAACGCTAGCGAAAACGCACCCATATACTTGGATTCTGATCTTCTTGTTGTTTGATGATATTGCTAAACTGTGGGAAGTTGACATACAGAGCAAAGTTTTGGCCAGCCAGAATACTGTCTCGCAAATTTTGCAAAGAACTTTACAGAGTTATTTCGGTTGGATAAAAATTTGGCCTAAGACATTTGATGGGAGGAACCCTAGTTATTTTAATATAGGGGTTATGGTGATGAATGTTGAGAAGCTATGTTGCACGGATATGGAAGTGCAGGAATTTGCATCCTAGGCCAATTAGTTTGCTTCATTGGAGTTGGAAAGGGAAGCCTTGGATTTGTGATTAATTGTGAATTTTGTTAAGGTCTTGATTTTAGAGGAAAAGAGGAGATTAATTTTGAATTTTGTTGTTAATGATCCTGTCAGGGTGTGTAGAAATTAAATTCATGGATTGGATGAGCTGATGATGATGGATCTTCTGCCATCAGGTTCAATTTCATCTGCCCTAGCTAGGCTTTGATGATGATGATCAATATGTTTATATATTTATTATGTATCTAAATCCGGTTTAGTGTGTTATTAATTACACAATATTTGTTAATCTAATTGTTTGCTTATGAAAATATTTTAGGTGAACAATCTGATTTCTGCTGCTCATAATTTCAGAAACTAGTACTGCTCTTTTACCATATGCTTATGCAATTAAGTTATGCAAAGTTTTCAAGGGAAGTTCAGCATAAGTAGAATGGAATTGATTGCTAATTCTGGTTCTTACAATTTAAGTGCATAAAAATATAACTGATATATAGCTTGAGCATGTTATTGTCAAATCATAGATCAAATTATACATTAACAAACCTCTTAACCGAGGTCTCGGATAAAGACTAAGATATTTTCTTTGGCTCCATGCCCATGTTTTTCCTCATGGCTTCCTTCCTACTCCTGATAAATTCATCCGATTTTTCATTGATATTCGGAGCCACACTCAGAGGTGGCTTTAAACGCCTCAGAGTCCTTTTGGGTTCTTCATCCTCCATTGCCAATGTCAAATTTTCACTTGGTATGCTCTTCCCTTTCATTTTGCTTCTATCTTCCTTTTCATTCCCTTTTACAGTGATCATATTCTTGGGACCTGAGCTTGATTGTGTCACATTTGTGAATTTGGGCTCTAGTACAACTTGAGTGCTTTTGCCTTGAACTTGTGGCTCAATCTTCTCTCCAACTAGAGGGAGCTCCTTCTTTTGGCCGGGAGCTGGAGTCTCCTCAGATTGCTTGAACAGGACCTCAATTTCAGAACCTGAATCGTGCTTTGCGATTTCATGATCCTTGAAGTGCACCATCAGCTCTCCACTGGACATGACAGGTCTCAAAGAATGATCATATCCTTGAGGCAATGACTGCCCCAACGTCGCGCGTTTTAGGCCGCGAGCAATGAGGCTGTTCATGAGGATATTGAAGAGTCTCTGGCAAATGCCAAGAGAATTGGAATTGTTGCTGTTCTTTTCCTGCATTGCTTGTGTTGAAAGGGGGCTAAAAAAAAAAAAAAAAAACTGAAGGGGAATAACACTAACAAGACTAACTTAAGAGAGGTCTATTTGAACAAATGGCTTGCTTCCATTACATACATGATTCTATTCTTTGGATATGGGGCAATAAAAAGATAAGAGAGTGACATTATTTTGTTTGAAGCATTAAATTCTTTCTTTTTTAACTATAAAGGGCTGAAGGGATCTTATTTCTTCACCTGCTTTATGAAGTGGGAAAGAAAAAGCAGCAGCTATCAAGAATATCTAGGACAAATCTACCATTGATACCAAGCATTTCAGACAGAACTCAAATTCTACCTTGCTTTCAAGTTCATATATTACAGTATATATTACACTTCAAGTTTTTGCTGCTGATACCCTAAAAATTTTTGGCGAGTCAGGAACAAAAAGTTATTGTAATGTGTAAGTAGTTTGTGATTGCCCCAATCAAAAGTCTTTTAATCTTCATGTTCACGGCTACTTGAAAACATTTTCTTCATGTGACGATCATAATCGGGAGTAGTCTTGACCACGATTATGGTTCGAAATATAAATCGAATCATTGAAATCGTAACTGAACCACCAATTCGATTACGGTTAACTTAAATTTGGAACCACCTCCTAATTGGAACCGTAATACCGGATGAAAAAAATTTATACACCCTACGTGAGTTTTGATTCCTCTCTATATCCCGATATAATACGTAGGTAGCTTAATCATGTAAAAACTAAGTATAAGTTCTTAGTAATAAAATATTTTCACATTTATTTGCAACCAATTTTTATTTTACAATTATTTTTTTATTTTTAAAATTAAAAAAAGGTTAACTTCAGTTTCGGTTAACCGCATGATTAGGGTTAATCATTTGGGTGAACCGTAAATTTACGGTTCAATTGCGGGTCACCCTAAAGATGAACCGTAATCGTACGATTTGGTTACAATTTTTAACTGTAACCGAACGATGGCCACGTCAAATGGGGAGAAATAGGTAATTTTAAATTATAGAAAAAATCTAAGATAAGCACATTATTATTAACAAATGAAAAAAAAATGGGGGGAAATTATGGTTCATGGTGTAAAATCATAGTGTAATATCTTCAGATTAAAATAATAATGAATTAACAAGTTTGGAGTTGGGGTCATCAGGTCATGCATATACTACAGATAATAGTAATAATATCATATTTATAAATTATAAAACAATTTTATTTATGAATAAAATTATATTTACAATAAACAAGTCCGTTGCCTTTCACCTAGCTGCTTTCTGCAAATTACAAGTAAAGTAATAATAATAAAATTAAAAGCAATCACAACTTTTTGGCCAAAAAAATGAATTGAATCACGCTTTACGAAAAAATGGTATAAAGCTGTCAATCACTAATAAGATATTATTTTTTAAATGAAGAATAAGAGTCTAAATGTAAAGAGCGACATACATAAAAAATAAATAATTTTATTCAAACCCAAGTTATAAGCTAATTGTATTGTATAAGCTAAAACAACAATTAGATCTTTCGAAATCTATCCATCTCGAAAACTTATTATCCTAGACTGGAAATTAAGAAAGACATGGTTCCATAGCACATGAGTCACCATCATAGATCCGTCGCGCAACCATCAACCGTTAGATCGACATAATCGTCCGAAAGGTGATCACCTGCACTACATGACACAATGAGCCTAAGACCAACAAGAAATTTTCATATATAAATGCAAAATGACCTTTTAAAAATGGCCATTGCTACCATACCCCTGGGTATTTGATACCCAGAGGACATCAGCAAAAAAAATAAAAAGAAAGGGTTTAAATTTTTTTCTTTTTTTAAATCTGACTGTTGGATTAGTGAATCCAACGGCCAACATGCCCCTGGGTATGTGATACCCAGGGGTATTATAGACGTGCCATTAAAAATGCAACACTTTGAAAACTTTGATTTTAGCATAAACCTTTACCAATTGATAAATTTTTTCCAGTTAATGGGCCATCGGTCTCGGTACATGCTACAGAACAACCGGTCGAGATTTTGATGTTCTTCCTCAGAACACATTTAACCATCATCATAGATAATCTTTTACCATAAACCTTTACCAACCATTACCATGTAGCAATTATACCAGGCTCGCTTCAAAATTCATATCCAAACGTTCCATAAAAATCATAACTTTTGTGCAACACATATCACTACTTGAATATTTATATGTTATGCATGATAAATGTGATGCAATGAAATTGAAAAGTAAATTCAGTAACAGAAAACAACCATCACATTATTCATAGCAAAAATAAACAATCATAAAACCTAATCAACACCAATATTGTTCAATAACCACACCAAACATACCACTCAATTCACATACATTAGTCTCGCGGTACAGTTGAAAAATTACTTATCTCTATAAGAATTTCAAACAATGTCCTAATTGTTAGGGTTGGTGCTCGAAGTGCCAATCCGGATCGTATTTATGTCCGATTCATGAATAGGAACAATTCCTTTTTTCCATAATATTACTTATTTAATGGTAGCACCTCTTATTTTTTATATACATATTCGATCTAATTACGATTAGATATCTAATTAAGATTAGATTGAAACTAAATCTGATTTAGTGATACGTGTATATTAGACAAATACCCTAGGATTTACAATGTAGTGCGCAGTTACAACATAATTTGTAATTGACATTGGGAAGCGTCACTATAAGTTGTATATCCTTAAATAAAGTTCCTGGTCAAGATTTACTAACACGGGTCGGTTAGTAAAATCTGTTGAGACCAGTACATGTCGTATATCGTGACTTGGTCCGATGGTTTATCCCAATGAACCATGAGTCTGGGGAGACTCATATAGACATGTAGGTGTTTATTTGATAAACACTGAATGACTCACTGAAGATTTCCTAATAGATGGTACACCAATGTCAATATGAATCTTCTCGAGTTGAGCGATCATATTGGTCATTCGACTTGAGATACCACAGTGGATATATGAGTTATCCTCCACACTTTGATGACAGTCACGTCACCGATCTATTTAGATCAGACCTCCGACTGTTCATTGGGTGTGGACTGATGCTCATGATATTCAGTGCGTATCAAGAAAGAATATGTCAGTCATGTGTACAATGCATATGTATCCTACACGTGTTTGCAATCTAGTAAATCCATGGCCGTGGTATAACTTCGGAAGCGAGTTCCGGGTGTTATTTAAAGATCATAAATTTGAAAGTCGGCTATATTATACCATAAAAATTTGACGTTCTTATCTATATCCTAGGTATAATAAGGATAGTCTGTGACAGAGGGATTATACGTATGTAATGACCTCGACTTGCATAGTTTAATGAGATTATCCGTGGTCGTCATAGTATATGAGTGGGTGAATTATGGACACGAAATTGGATTTCGTGACGAATAAACCTAAACTTAGAGAGTCTCACAATATGAAATGTACTCGTTGAGCACTTGGGCAACACATTATGAATAATATAGATTATTCATAATACTTCACCGAAATTAAATAAGTTAATTCGAGTCGTTTAAACGAAAATACATGCATTATGGGCATTTCGGTTAATTGATAATTAATATGTATTTATATTTGATACAAAATTTGATTTGATACATATTAATTATTTGTCAAATGAGATTTTTACACATGCCATTAATGTATGTATTTTTTATTTAATGTAAAAAAAAATACATATATAATAATAATCAGATTAATTATGTATTTAGATGTTTAAATATTAAATATCTAAATAATTAAATTATTTCAATATTACATAAATGTTATGCAATATGTTTGATTATTATTGGTTACATGTGTCATGATTTTATTAAGCTTAAAGTTTACAAATTGGATTTGTCAACTTAAAAGCTTATTATTATTTAATTAGATTAAAAATGACCAAATGATCAATATACCCTTCTTTTACACCCTAAGTTGGTTTTGGCCTTGTATTTAAAGTTGAAAATTTTATTTTCTTCTTCAATTAGAAGCCATGGCCGAAACTTAACTCCATTGAAGCACCCAAAACTTTTCTTGACGAGTCAAGGAAGAAAGTGAAGAAATTCAAGAAAAAGTTTAAGGAAATTACACGATTTGGAGGTAATCTTCAATCATCTTAAACTTAGAAAGCTTGTTTCTTGTTCTTGAATATCTAGAATAGTTCTAGGGTTTCTTTCTTTCTTAGATTTTGGGCCTTTTTGATTTGGAGGATGGATTTGGAGGCTAGATGCATGTGTGAAGTTTGATTGGATGATATTAGTATAATATTGATTCAATTTTGTCATTTGATGACTGACCGGCGTAAACACACACGTATAACGCAAGCGCACGTATCGTTCAAGTAGTATAAAAATATCGATCACACGAGGACTTAATTCCTACTGTTGTTATTAATTGTTGAATCTATTTATTTACAAATATCTAATTGATGGTGAAAAGAATGAAGAATGATTGTTTGATTGGTTGAAAGTGGTTTTACAAAATAAATAATAAATAAAAAGTGAAAAGAAAATACTAAGGAAAATAACAAAGACACAAAGATCTAGGATTGTGAATCGTTCTAATATCATTTAAAAGATGAAGTGATTATTTTATGTTTGTGTAATAAATCAGTTTACTAACCTGGAACACTAAATTATGTAAAAGCCTCTTCCGATGGTCAGACACAAATACCCAGTTTAACCCAATTGAACCATATGTCTATGTCAACCAAATTACCTGGATTCATTAAGATTAAATTCCAATTATGGCTACCCCCGCCCGACAGGTATATTCATATCCTGTAAGGAAATCTATTAAAGGGTTATCTATCCTCAAGGAAGATCGTGGGCTATTAAGTCTAAGGCTGAAACCTAAAATCCATATGTCTAGTTCATTTTAGATTTACCACATCAATCTTATTGGTGATCAGACAACAAGAAGCATTAAGCTTAAGACTTAATAATTAATAAGTAAACTTTTAAATTACCCAAACTATAAAATAATCCCTTATAAACCAGTGATATTAAAATTCATCACAACCCGAGATTACTTAACACATAACTAGGGCTAGTAAAAACATAAAAGTAAAAGACATAAAGTAAAAGCTGAAAAATAAATTACAATAAAATAAAATGCTAAGGTAAAAGGAATTACTTTTACTACTATTAATTTAGATATCTCCCATAAAATAATATATAAACTTGTGATAATATTACCAACCGACCAATCTGGCGGTATCCTGATTAAGTCAAATTAAGTCCAACCAGCCATAAAGGCGGAACCAAAATTAAATTACCAACCGACCAATCTGGCGGTATCCTTGATTAGTCAGGTTTAAACCAGATTAAAATTAAATTATCAACCGGCCAATATAGCGGTATCCTTTTTAAGTCAGTATTTTAAATAGTGAATATATTATTTTTAAGGGAGATTAATCTAAATAGTAACAGTAAAAGAATTATTTTTCACCCTAGCTGGGGAAGTTACCTATTCATGGTGAATAGTAAAACTGTAAAAAGTAAAAAGTAAAAAATTAAATTACTATTATTACAAAACGTAATTAAAATTATTTACAAAACTAAAAAAACTAAAAGAAGAGAGAGAAACTCTCTCTTTAGAGAGAATTGAAGAGAGAGAGAGATGTGTTGAAATCTGAAATTCGAAGCTGAATTTATAGGCGCAGATGGGCATCTGGCGTCGCGACGCCAAGGGCTCCAGCGTCGCGACGCTGGAACAGTAAGACGTGGCACAAGGACAGCTTGACACGTAGCGATTCGGATAAGAGGATAAGGTCGACACGTGTCATGGCGGCTGGAACTCAATTATTATGCTGACGTCATTGATGACGTGGCACTGTTCATGACGTCATTGGTGACGTGGCACTGTTCATGACGTCATTGGTGACGTCATGATGATGTGGCGTGCGCACGTTAGTGGATCTTCTGTGGTGGTGACGTGTGTCAAGACGCACGTTAGCAAAGTCAAACTTCTCAAATTCTGACCCGTTGACCTGGTGTATGTTAGCAGATTCCGCGTATGCTGAGCGTCGCGACTCTGAAGGTCCCGGCGTCGCGACGCGCAAAAGCCCAAAATATCCCTACTGACGTATTTTTGTCCGGTTTTGCCCCAAATTGCCTCCAGAGCTATCCAAACTTTATTTATCTGCAAACTAACAACAAAACACATCAAAACGTTCATAAATCTCGAGAAACAATACAAAACATTAGGTCAAAAGAGTGAGAAAAAGTGATATAAATACCACTCATCACACCCCCAAACCTAACATTTTGCTAGTCCTTGAGCAAAACATAAAATAAAATAACATAAAGAAATAAAATTAACTAAGCCATTTTCGTAAGGATCACGGTTGCATTTAGCATATGCAACAAGCCTTTAAACCCCTAGGTGTCCCTAGTGGACGAGTTGTAGTCTCATGAGGGTTTACAGCAATGATACCCACAAACATTTTACAAAAGTAAAAAGGTAGTAAAACTAATGCACACAAAAGCAAAAAGACAAGCGAAAAGAGCATAAAGAAGTTAGTGACTAATCAGGTGAAATTTCTACTCCAAGTTACTAGTTGTTTTGTTTCTTTCTAAATTACCGAATAAGTAAATTCTCCGATCATTTTTACCATTCTTCATATACACAGCCAACAAAATATCAATCAACTCATTTTTTTTTTTGCCCACAACAGTCATAAGTGCAGTTGATAAGAGAGTAATATTTTGTCCTAAAGTTCTATCAGATTTCACACTTTTTTGTAGCAATGGAATAATTTTCTGATTTTTTCTTTGATTTTTCTTTCTCTATTTTTTATTTATATACAATATCTTTCATCTATGTAGCGAGCTTTGGGTCGGTGGCTCCCAACCAGTTGGCTTTAGGGCACCAGGTGTTAAAACACCCCTACGGACTTAATTACCCAGACTTCAGATATATATATATTTTTGCAGCATCTTTGATCCATGTAGCGAGCTTTAGGCCAGTGACTCCCAAACCAGTTGGTTTTAGGGCACTAGGTGTTAAGACACCCTTACAAACTTAATAACTCGGATCTCAGATGATTTTTTTTTTTTTTTTTTACTCCATCACTTTTTGAGATGCTCCTTCCAATTAAACTAGAGAACTGAATATTACAAACTTTTCAATTTTAGCTCATGTCTGTATGTTTCCATGTATGTTGATAATACCTGCCAACGGAGCATATGAAGATTCATTTTAGTCAGATTTATGGAGAATTTACAAATTAAATAATTCAAAAGGAAATAAACAAAAATTAACTTGTTTCGAAATAAATGGTTTGAGATACGTATCAGGAGTGTGAACTCCTTACTCAGCTATCTCTTACCAATTTCACCTTTTTAGTCAAAACACAAAAATGCAAAATATTTTTGTAATTTTTTTGAAAATTTTTCAATTTTTTTGTATTTTTCGAAAAATTTTGGACTAAAAATAAAAATAACACACAAACTAAAAACAAGATATTAATCAACTAAAGAACTCCCATTTCTTTTATTTTAACGGAATTTTGTTGCATAAATGAAAAATTTTAACGGAAAGTTTTAACACAAAAGCATTGCAATTATTGCACCCCCAAACCTAAATTAAGTATTGTCCCCAGTGCGTTCAAAACATAAACAAAAGGTAGGAACAATGGTACCGAGTTTACGCGTCAGTCTCCTCTTCGTCGCTGTCGTCAGATGGTGGGTATGGGAACCGTTGAACAGTAATGTGCAAATCATTTGCCATTTGTTGTAGTGCATGGCCGATTGCTCTGTTATATTGAAGCATATAATCCACACGAGATCCTAAACGACGAACTTCATGAGAAATAGTGCGAGGCCTTGATGATCTTTGTGGTGGCTGAAGTGGTTGTTGTTGCTGTGCGGAAGAAGATGCTCCAGCTTGAGCTTGTCTCTCTGCTCGGAGCTGCTGTATCAGTCGGGGAGTCAGAGCTGTCATGGGCTGCATAGGTTCTTCTTGCGGGTCAACTGGAACCATACCCAAAGTGCATAAGGAAGTGATCAGGTAAGGGTAATACAGTCCAGCTTGCGACTGGGTAGCAGCCCAAGCAATATTTGTAGAAATAAGCACTCCCACGTCAATGGCTAGTCCCGTCATCAAACAGTACAACAGAACCATCCTCTCTCTGGTGACAAAAGTGATGTGGGTACCCGGAATGAGTGATCTCGTGAGGAAGTGAAACCAAACTCTCGCATCTGGTTTAAGAAACCTGGAACTCATCTTCATGTATTCCCCACTGCTGTTCATTTCCCAGGTGGCATTGGGGACACATAACTCATCTGTCATCTGCGAAATCTCAATTTCATTTCTCATTGCCGTATAATCATCCACCTCCATTTCCGGGAT
Source organism: Zanthoxylum bungeanum (assembly GCA_019454045.1). Lineage (NCBI taxonomy): Eukaryota > Viridiplantae > Streptophyta > Magnoliopsida > Sapindales > Rutaceae > Zanthoxylum > Zanthoxylum bungeanum. The sequence goes on along the minus strand of SKCR01028299.1, from coordinate 96,793 downwards.
CCCATAAAATTTATTGATCGTCACCGAGTCTAAGGCAATCTGTCTCCCTCTCACCATAACCTGATAAGCGACATGCTGAGCAGCATTCGCGTTAAATTCTCGGACAACTGTGATGCACGCCGGTTTGGGTTGCTGGCAAAGTTTCTGCCAGTGTCTGTCGGCAATCACCCTGTCTATATCTGGAAATAACTCAGAGGGAATCTCAAAACCTCTCCCAATGATCCCGACCTTCTTTGTCAATCCCCTCTCATAGCGCTGCTCTGCAGCCGCTGAGACAAACTTAAAACTATCAAAATTAGGTTCTGCAGACGTCGAACCCCTCGCTCTCTTCGGCATTTTTCTGAAAATTTGGCAGAATCTCCTCTGTTTTTCCAACAATCCACAATTCCTAAGTCTACTCAAATACCACAAACACTCTAAATATCAATCTGTCTCCACACTTCACCCCCAATTACTACGAATCAATTTATCAAATATCAACACTTCGCAATTTCAATTACCAAGTCACAATCAACCAAATCACCGAATTCAATCGCAATTACCAAATCAAATTTTTATCAAATCATTACCGTAATTTCAGTTTTGATTTTGGCAGTGGTGGTACTCTCGGCAGTGAAGATTTGGTGGCTGGTGGGTTTCGGCTCTGTTTGTTGATGGTGAGTGGTTGCGGTTTGGGCGATGAGGGCTTGGCAGTGGCGGGTTCGTGGCTAGTGGTGTTTCTCGGTTTCTTGTTTCAGTGGTAGATCTCGGTTTGGTGGTGTCTTAGTTGTTGAGGCTCGGTTTCGGCTGCTGTTTGGGTGGTGATGGTCGATGATGATGGCTCTGTTTTGACTTGGCGAAGGAAGGGCTCGGTCACGGCAAAGGTCTCGGTTGTAGGTGGGCTCGGCGATTGGGTTGCTGGGGCAGGTTTTCTTCTCAGTTTCGTAGTTTCGGTCTCGGCGAGGTGGCTGGACGGCAGTGATGGCTGGTTCGGTTTGGTCGTGGGTCTTGGTGGTGTTTGAGGAAGAAGAAGAAGTAAAAATGAGATCTGCGGCGCCTCTGCTTATGTTCTGTCTTCGTGTCAGCGTCGCGACGCTGCAAATTGCCTAGCGTCGCGACACTCGGTTCTTTAGGGTTAGGGTTTTGACGCTGTTTTTTTTTGTTTGGCAAAACCATGTCTTGCGACGGATAAATCCACAGGGATGCGTCTCAAGAGATGTCTCCTTACTTGGCCGTCTCCTGGATCAACTTTGTATCTTCGTGATTTTGTCAAATTTTTATTTTTATTTTGAAAATCCCGCTTGCACTGGCTTGCTTTGTCCTAAAAAATTCCGTTTTTATTTTTCCTGCAAAACTAACACACAAAATATGAAAAATAAATTACAACAAATTGCATGAGTTGCCTCTCTGCTAGCGCTAAATTTTTCGTCTTCAGCCAGACGTGAATGAAATCCATCTGTTAAGGAGGTTTCAATGTCGTTTTGGATGTCCGATTAAAAACAATCCCGTGAGCGTTGCTTTTGAATGGTCTCTTCCAACGGTAAAGTGGCAAAAAGAATTTTGTCATATTTAGTGTTTGTGCCACCTTTTTAATCTTTGTTGTTCCAGTGATTCCTGCAAAGAAAGAAATAAAATCAGGAGGTCTCATATGGTGCTTGACTTGGAATGGAAGTTCCATTCTGTCAAGCTTCTGGGCGATATCTTTGATATGTACTCCCCAAAACAGTGATGTTTCTCCTGAATGCTCTGGATCTTTATTAAGGTCAGACATTTGCTCCTCCATTTGCTCTGCTTCTTGCTTCACCTGAGGATGAAAAGATGTGTCTGACATTAGGTCTTCATCCTCTGATCTAAGTGAAATGATTTTCTCAGGTAGATCTTCTTCAAACATTTGTGCAAAGCATTCTCCAAGATCTTCATTTTGAGGCTGAAAAGTTTCATCCTCCGTTGTTGGTGCAGTTGGTACAAATAGATCAGCTTCTTCCTCGTCAGAGTCAGAATAATAAAAATCAAATCGCGACTTTGCTGGTTCGGGTTCCTGAACTGATACCTCTGGCTGTTGATACTGCTCAGCCTCCTCCTCTGTTGAAGTGTCATTATGAAATGATTGGTACTCGAAGGCTTCATCAGTGTCATTTGAAACAAGTTCTTGAGGTATATAGTTCTGGTTTTCTGTGAATTGTCTAATTTGATCTGTCATTCTCTGTATGGATTCTGCGTTACTCTGAACTTGTGCATCAAATCGAGCTGCCTGTTCTTTGAACATGTGAATCAATTGATCTTCCTCGGATGGCTATGGTTCTTGATGAAGATCAAATATGGATAGTGGATAAGATGAAAAATGTGGCTCTGTGAAATATGTTGGTTCTTCGTAACATGAATGATTTTGATAGCTCTGCCACCCTGGATTGTAGTTGTACTCGCAATAATCACTTGGGTGGTTACCATTACATATGTCACATCTCTCCATTGTGTCCTGTTGAGAAAATGTAGTATTGCTTGGTTCTGGCATCCAATGATAATCATTGAGCTCGACAACAGGCCTCAGAAAACCGGACTGTTGCTCCCAGATGTGAGGTGTATTTTCTAGTAAAGCTCTTGATCTTTCAATCTCCCAATAATGTTCCATTTTTTTAATCACCTGAAAATACAATAAAATAAAGAAATAAAAATTACAGATAAAGAAAATTAGATACAAGTAAATTGGATAGCTTCAAAATTAACAACTCAAGAAATATAAGTCACCGGCAACGGCGCCAAAAACTTGACCAGCGTAAACACACACGTATAACGCAAGCGCACGTATCGTTCAAGTAGTATAAAAATATCGATCCCACGAGGACTTAATTCCTACTGTTGTTATTAATTGTTGAATCTATTTATTTACAAATATCTAATTGATGGTGAAGAGAATGATTGTTTGATTGGTTGAAAGTGGTTTTACAAAATAAATAAATAAATAAAAAGTGAAAAGAAAATACTAAGGAAAATAACAAAAGACACAAAGATCTAGGATTGTGAATCGTTCTAATATCATTTAAAAGATGAAGTGATTATTTTATGTTTGTGTAATAAATCAGTTTACTAACCTGGAACACTAAATTATGTAAAAGCCTCTTCCGATGGTCAGACACAAATACCCAGTTTAACCCAATTGAACCATATGTCTATGTCAACCAAATTACCTGGATTCATTAAGATTAAATTCCAATTATGGCTACCCCCGCCCGACAGGTATATTCATATCCTGTAAGGAAATCTATTAAAGGGTTATCTATCCTCAAGGAAGATCGTGGGCTATTAAGTCTAAGGCTGAAACCTAAAATCCATATGTCTAGTTCATTTTAGATTTACCACATCAATCTTATTGGTGATCAGACAACAAGAAGCATTAAGCTTAAGACTTAATAATTAATAAGTAAACTTTTAAATTACCCAAACTATAAAATAATCCCTTATAAACCAGTGATATTAAAATTCATCACAACCCGAGATTACTTAACACATAACTAGGGCTAGTAAAAACATAAAAGTAAAAGACATAAAGTAAAAGCTGAAAAATAAATTACAATAAAATAAAATGCTAAGGTAAAAGGAATTACTTTTACTACTATTAATTTAGATATCTCCCATAAAATAATATATAAACTTGTGATAATATTACCAACCGACCAATCTGGCGGTATCCTGATTAAGTCAAATTAAGTCCAACCAGCCATAAAGGCGGAACCAAAATTAAATTACCAACCGACCAATCTGGCGGTATCCTTGATTAGTCAGGTTTAAACCAGATTAAAATTAAATTATCAACCGGCCAATATAGCGGTATCCTTTTTAAGTCAGTATTTTAAATAGTGAATATATTATTTTTAAGGGAGATTAATCTAAATAGTAACAGTAAAAGAATTATTTTTCACCCTAGCTGGGGAAGTTACCTATTCATGGTGAATAGTAAAACTGTAAAAAGTAAAAAGTAAAAAATTAAATTACTATTATTACAAAACGTAATTAAAATTATTTACAAAACTAAAAAAACTAAAAGAAGAGAGAGAAACTCTCTCTTTAGAGAGAATTGAAGAGACAGAGAAATGTCTTGAAATCTGAAATTCGAAGCTGAATTTATAGGCGCAGATGGGCATCTGGCGTCGCGACGCCAAGGGCTCCAACGTCGCGACGCTGGAACAGTAAGACGTGGCACAAAGACAGCTTGACACGTAGCGATTCGGATAAGAGGATAAGGTCGACACGTGTCATGGCGGCTGGAACTCAATTATTATGCTGACGTCATTGATGACGTGGCACTGTTCATGACGTCATTGGTGACGTCATGATGATGTGGCGTGCGCACGTTAGTGGATCTTCTGTGGTGGTGACGTGTGTCAAGACGCACGTTAGCAAAGTCAAACTTCTCAAATTCTGACCCGTTGACCTGGTGTATGTTAGCAGATTCCGCGTATGCTGAGCGTCGCGACTCTGAAGGTCCCGGCGTCGCGACGCGCAAAAGCCCAAAATATCCCTACTGACGTATTTTTGTCCGGTTTTGCCCCAAATTGCCTCCAGAGCTATCCAAACTTTATTTATCTGCAAACTAACAACAAAACACATCAAAACGTTCATAAATCTCGAGAAACAATACAAAACATTAGGTCAAAAGAGTGAGAAAAAGTGATATAAATACCACTCATCACACCCCCAAACCTAACATTTTGCTAGTCCTTGAGCAAAACATAAATAAAATAACATAAAGAAATAAAATTAACTAAGCCATTTTCGTAAGGATCACGGTTGCATTTAGCATATGCAACAAGCCTTTAAACCCCTAGGTGTCCCTAGTGGACGAGTTGTAGTCTCATGAGGGTTTACAGCAATGATACCCACAAACATTTTACAAAAGTAAAAAGGTAGTAAAACTAATGCACACAAAAGCAAAAAGACAAGCGAAAAGAGCATAAAGAAGTTAGTGACTAATCAGGTGAAATTTCTACTCCAAGTTACTAGTTGTTTTGTTTCTTTCTAAATTACCGAATAAGTAAATTCTCCGATCATTTTTACCATTCTTCATATACACAGCCAACAAAATATCAATCAACTCATTTTTTTTTTGCTCACAACAGTCATAAGTGCAGTTGATAAGAGAGTAATATTTTGTCCTAAAGTTCTATCAGATTTCACACTTTTTTGTAGCAATGGAATAATTTTCTGATTTTTTCTTTGATTTTTCTTTCTCTATTTTTTATTTATATACAATATCTTTCATCTATGTAGCGAGCTTTGGGTCGGTGGCTCCCAAACCAGTTGGCTTTAGGGCACCAGGTGTTAAAACACCCCTACGGACTTAATTACCCAGACTTCAGATATATATATATTTTTGCAGCATCTTTGATCCATGTAGCGAGCTTTAGGCCAGTGACTCCCAAACCAGTTGGTTTTAGGGCACTAGGTGTTAAGACACCCTTACAAACTTAATAACTCGGATCTCAGATGATTTTTTTTTTTTTTTTACTCCATCACTTTTTGAGATGCTCCTTCCAATTAAACTAGAGAACTGAATATTACAAACTTTTCAATTTTAGCGATTCGGATAAGAGGATAAGGTCGACACGTGTCATGGCGGCTGGAACTCAATTATTATGCTGACGTCATTGATGACGTGGCACTGTTCATGACGTCATTGGTGACGTGGCACTGTTCCTGACGTCATTGGTGACGTCATGATGATGTGGCGTGCGCACGTTAGTGGATCTTCTGTGGTGGTGACGTGTGTCAAGACGCACGTTAGCAAAGTCAAACTTCTCAAATTCTGACCCGTTGACCTGGTGTATGTTAGCAGATTCCGCGTATGCTGAGCGTCGCGACTCTGAAGGTCCCGGCGTCGCGACGCGCAAAAGACCAAAATATCCCTGCTGACGCATTTTTGTCCGGTTTTGCCCCAAATTGCCTCCAGAGTTATCCAAACTTTATTTATCTGCAAACTAACAACAAAACACATCAAAACGTTCATAAATCTCGAGAAACAATACAAAACATTAGGCCAAAAGAGTGAGAAAAAGTAATATAAATACCACTCATCAATGACTTGTTGTCATTCTAGAGTATTATTAACACTCTTTTAACTCCTAGAATTATTCTTGGGTTCTTCATTTGTGGTGACTTTGGTTGGTGTACAATTAATATGATTAATGTTGAGAAAATTGGATTTAAAGCATGAAAAATGATATTTTTGTTAAAAAATCAGATATGGAAATTCTGTGTTTTTGGAGATGAAAAGTATGTTGTATAAATGTATTGGATGTGTTTGGGCATTGGAACAATTGTCGGAAATTATTTCGGAGTTGAAATATGTAAAAACGGCGAAAAACGGAGTTACCAGGTGATTTTCGGGCTTACCGGGTGTCTGCTGTCCAAACAGTGAATTGGTCACTGTTTGGGCAGCCCATGAACTACCCAATCACTATTGGAGCTGACCTGGGCAGCCCCCATGTGTGTTGGTTGGTCGGTATGGACCAAAACGCGTTTTATGTCATTTTACGGAAAAATATTCTCGTAAAAGTTTCACGATGTTTCTTAACTATTTATGTCGTTATTTGATATCGAATAAATATGTTTAGGTGAAATATGAATGAATTATTCACATTGGATATTGAACAATTTATTCGATAATTTAAAAAGTTTTAAAATTATGATTTCACCCGAACCACGCTTCTTCCGCTGCACCTGCGCCAAAATTCCAACGAAAATGGTATCAGAGTAGGTCTGCTCCTTCATCCATTACATTTTTCATGCTTGATATATGATATATAATCCAATTTTGATGTTTGCACATGCATGTAATTTAGATATTTCTTGACTTTTCGGTTATACGCTAACGGGAAACGTAACGAAAATTTAATGGTTAAGTTAAGTTATGTTTTCTATGGTAGAATTGAACTGTTTAGAAATTGATCTAGATTTAACTTTGTATTTGATATAGAGCAAAGCTTTCTTGAGGAATATCCCCGCTTAAATAAGACAGTAAAGTGACATGTATTGGATGCATGTTTCTTGGTTCGTCTTGTCAATACGGTTTATGGATATCTTTCTATGGCTGCATCCGAGAAAGTGCCAAAGTAGTGAGGGTGTAGTTGATAGAATTTTATCGATGCCGGATGTATATTTGATACTAGACAAATTCAAGTGAAAATAGAAATCCTGAACATGCCAAAGTTGTCAAGACTACATCGGTAGCTTGAGTTTGTCATTGGCAAGTGAAGCTTTGATATGCCTCATTGTGAACGTGCCAAAACTGTCATAACGAGAAACGGTCAGGACCAAAATTATTGTGACGAACCCCTAGGGTCGGATCAGTGCCTCGGGCAGCGGAAATTGGTCTAACTCATGTATATCAAGTATGAGTGTAACTTTAAATCATTTAATGAAATACTATATTATATTACGAGTATATAGGAAAAAACCGGGGCTGAATCGGAGTCCGGATGCTCTAAAACGAGCGAAAACAAAGTCGACGCACGCGCACATACACTCGTGAACTGTGCACGCGCGCATTGATCAACAGCCAACTTTTTTTTTTTTTTTGCTTTGTTACTCAAAGCTTCAGCTTTCTGGAAAATTTCCAGAGAGCTGATGTAATTAGGGTATCTCACCCTAATTACTTCCGGTCTTCCCTAAATACTTCAAAAACACCCAAAATTAATTTTTAATTTCAAAACCAACATCAACACATGTTATAGAATAAAAATCATGTTTTTCAAAATATCAAATATTTTTACAAAAATATAAATTTATTCTAAATACGCATTTGCGTAAATTTTGAATCTAATACACAAACCAAATTAGAATCCCAATAAGAAATGTCTCGTGAACAATTCTAGGTCACCCAAAGGTGGTCAAGTGATTCTAGAATGGTAGCCATAGCTCTAAGCTTTAATCTAGAGTTTCAAACTCTTATTAATTGTTCCATGTCCAACATGAAAATCTTTTACCTAATTACAAGCATATTGTGTTTATACTTTTAAAGTATTCTAACACAATTGATTAGCCTTATTTTAAGATTAAGGTATGTGATCATGCATCTAATACATAAATAAACATAGCTTATGAGAAGATCAAACATTACCTAGTAAGCTTGATGCAAGATCCAATCTACTTCTCCTTTGTTGAAATTGTTGGAGAACCTCAAAGGTGTGCAAGCTTGACTCCAAGATCCAATCTTGTTTCCAATGCTAGCAAGCTTCACTTCAACATCTAATCTTGATTTCTCTGAGATGAAATGTTGTAGAGACCTCACAAGCTTCTTTAAACACTTCTCTAACTTAGGCTAATCTCTCTAAGAATTTGCTTGTATTTGAACTTGTAAGTAAAACCTTCCTAAAACTTGTTATTTATAGCAAAACTTAGGCAATTTTTAATTAATAAAAGTTATAATAAATTTTTAAGTGGAGTTAATCTAATTAACTAATCTCCATTGTCTCTCACTTTAATTTAATTCAATTAAATCAAGCCAAGGATTAGGAAATGGATTAGTTAAATATTTTCCACTTTGATTTAATTCAATTAAATCAAGCTAAAACCATCTATTATTTCATACTTACAATTACCATAATATCCTAAAATGGTAGAGATAATTATGATTTTATAATTAAGCCCTTGTGTAATTATTGAATTAATCCAATTAATTCAATTAGGTCAAAGTAAATAATCAATGTTATCCAATAACACTTGATTATCTTAGTTGATAATTATAATATCGAATATGATATTTTATAAAAAATAATCGGCTACCCAAGTGCTCAATGAGTACACTTCATATTGGGACTCTCTAAGTTCAGACACATTCTTCATATAAGCCTAGCTAATATGTACGCAATTCGGCCACCTCCGAATTCGCGAAGAACACGAACGATCTTTTTAAACTATACAAGTCGAGGTCATCACATATATTTAACAATCCCTCTGTCGTATGCTATCCGAGTTGTGTTTAGGAAATATAGAATATACCGTCAAGTTTCCGAGGCACACATCTCATGTCGACATGTCTACGATTCTTTACAACTGATGTGATCCACCTTAGGTGATTGGCTTTGGCCAAAGTCTTTAAGAATCGTGACTTTACTCACATGGATACCTAAACCCTTTTATGGTACACATATGGGCCGACAGATCCTATCTTGCTTCGCACTTGATTAGTGAGTGTATCGGTCTACACCCAACGAACATCTAGAGGCCAGACCATGAAAGGTTTATGACATACATGGAATCAAAGTGTGGAAGATCTCACACAAAATCAATGATATCTTATAGTCAAAGGATTACATATGCTACTCGACTCGAGGAGATTCCTATTGACGGTGGTGTGTATTTCTAACTATTAGGAATCACATGTGTGTCATTCAGTATTCGCTCCAACGAATACCCATATGTTTATACGAGTTTCCAAAACTTATGGTACATCGCGTTAAACCATTGGAACTCCAATTCCAATATACGACATGTGCTAGTCTTCTAGGTTATAGGAATTCGACCATATTCCAAAACCAACGACTATGAATATTTACTTTAGGAATAGTTTACACCTAGTGTCAAAACTATTCTAAGATCGATGTCATTCTTAGCGTATCTATACATCAATCTAATACGCATAATGACAATACCATTAATAAAGTGTGAAATAAAAATGTAGTTATTTTATTAATAAATAATAAAATGTACAAATCAGATTGGCACTCTGTACGGGCCAAATTTGGTATAAGGGTAATTTCGACCTTTCGCCTCAGGCCCACTGCTAAATACACCCCCGAAACCCCCTAACCAAACCCAAAGACATTGAGCAGGCCCAGGCTCGGAGAAACACCATACCCAAAGACTGATATCTGAATCCCTTTAAATGCCAAACCCATGAAACGTCCAAACCCATAACTGCCTTTCATGACTGCCCATGACTGCCTCTTCATGACTTGACTGTTGCAAGCACCCAAAACGTATAACAATTAAGGCATTAATGAGTCCCACCTCAAATCGCCTATAAGAGAAACCAAAGTCTAGAAGAGAAGGGGCACTCGAGCTCTTCTACTCATAGCTTAAATAATGTTCTCTCTATAAACCCCCGACCTACAGCCCTCACGGTAGCTCACATGAATCAAGGTAATCTCTGACCTTGCTTCTCCTTCTACGGTATTAATAGCTCACTTCCACTACTGACTTGAGCGTCGTAGTGCCTACGGCACCCACCACACCGGTGGACAGTAACCTCCATGCTCACTCTACCTTTTTTTTACAGGATCGCTAGTGCCCCCAACCTACAAATTCTCGATTGTGGACCTCGGGCGAAAACCAGCATCCACAATTTGGCACCCACCGTGGGGCCTTGGTGATTCATAGCGTGCAAAGAACCACCCTCCGACGATGATCCTTTCAAACAAACCTACTCGTATGGCGTCATGCAACGAACGACCATCCACTTAATCGTAAAAAAAACCGTCATATTTCTCCAGCCGCCCAATCGAAATAAATCATCATCTGCCAATGATGTGGAAGGATAGCCATATTCTCTACTACGTAGAAGGACCATCATCAACCTCTCATTACATATGAATGGTAGCTCATACGTCCCAGATGACACAATTGAATTGTCATTTCCTCCAAATGACATAGGATCATCATATTCTCCAAACGACATAAGAGAATAGTCAAAATTCTCCACATGATATATGTAGATCAACAATAAATCCAAACTACATAAAGGTTAGTCACCTAAGTCTCTCATTATCCCTAGCATACCCAATCAACCAAGAAGTATTCTCTATGATTGACAACTATTCGAGACTACTTGGGGCGAATACCATCCAATCCAGATGGCATGGATAGAATGTCATTCCCCTCAGACTACGTATGAGGATTCCCATCTCCTCCAGAAGACATGAGTGGGTTATTATAAATTCTAGACTCCATTCGACCATAGTCTAGTGGACCTACATCAGGAACAAGGCACGACCCTTCAATGGAACTATTTTTCTTACCGTTCACCTCATACGACGAAGCAATGATCTTAGCATAAAGAAGACGTCTCAGTCGACAGTACCCGAATGAAGATTTGGCGAGGACATCCCGGTCGACATTATCAGGTATGACTTGTACTTTTTAAATCTCCCAGTCGACGTTAGTAAGGCACGAGACTTATAATTGGTGTTATAACATGAAACTGGTTATGGGTGTCCCAGACGACACTATAATTTTCAAGTTAGCAATTGTTAATGGTGTGTTATTCGACACTACAGTTTAAACCTAGGTAATTGTTATGGGTAGCTCGGTCGACATTTGCCATGTCTGACATAGGACTTGTTAGGGATGTCCCACTCGACATTAGTATGTTGTTGAGGATGTCCAAATTAAAATTATTATATATAGCTTGTTATTTGTTAAATATTCCACTCAACACTCCACATATGAGGCTTGACACTTGTTTAATATCTCTTCGACAAGGGATGATAAAAGTCTTAGTCAGTGGCATGGTGTAGGCACTGCATTTTTACACATAAGTCCCTATGATGAGTCTCATTTTGGAGACACTACCTTTTAAGTCACGGAGGTCGCGGAAAACGGACGTCGGAAGGGGAATTCAGAATAAACAAGGTTCACTGTTTTCGTTAGTGCTGCGTTCATGTTTACGTTCGAACGTCAAACGGATTGCGGGCGTTCGTGCCGCGTTCGAGGAAACGTTCGAACGGTGTCGGTAATTCTGGTTTTGCTGCTAGCCTCACATCCAGCCCAATTAGCCCCCTAAAGCCCATAAAACACATCCCAATTTAAATAAATAAATATTAATTAAAACATTAACTAAATAAGATAATAATAAATTAATTAAATAATTAAATAAAACATATACCAAACATAAAATAAACAATTACCAACTTAAACTAAAATCATGCCTAAATTAAACAAATCACATACTAAATCAAAATATAATCATACCAAGTTAAAATCAATCAACCAATATATTATTCCTAACTTAAAATATTGTATTCCTAAACCAAACCAATCAAATATTCACCTTCCCTATCTAGCCAAGATTTGTCCCCCCCTCAATCTTTGACTTCCCTTAACCAAACCAATCAAATCCCTCTTTAATAGCCAAATCCCTTTCCTTGTCAAGCCCAACCCTTTGCCTATAAAAAGAAGCCTTCACCAACCTTCTCAACGCTAGTCCCTAGTCCCTAGCTCATACACAACACACAAGAAAATTACAGGAAGAAGACACCCAAAAAACAGTAAGCAAAAGATAAAGAGGAAACGGCAGCGAAACCACAAGGAAACAATAGCAAAAGACGGAGAACGACGACTCAAAACAGTAAGACAACGAACGAGAACAGTGAACCAGTGAACCGAGAGAGTTGCGGAGCATCCACTCTTCCGACGATCGTGTACCGTACATCCGAGAGGTGATTTAAAAGGTTAGACCTGAGGGTACCTTTTCATTAGTTTATATTCATTTTTTTTTATTATTATTGAATTCTATTCGCATGAGAGTCGTTTATGGATGCATGTTGTGGCTTGAATGAATGAGAGATGTGTCAACTCTCGCGGTATATCGGATGGAAACCCGGACATAAATTTCATAGCCGATTCCGAATGGACGGTAGTATGATCTGTACTCGGGCCACAACTCCACGTACCGCTTGGGTAAACGGCACCATCTTTCTTTCGTTGTGTTGCTTTTGCTTATTTAGTTTTCTTCACTTGAATTCAATATGTTGTTTATTTATGCATGATTCAATCAAGCGCATGAGCTTAGTGAGTTAGTCCAAAGGTCCTCCATTTGGGAGATAAAGAGCCGAAAAGGCCACCTTTGTGACACTACTTCACCGCGCCGGTTGATGTGTGTTCGGTTGGATGCAAGATACATTCAATCGGGCATACTTATTTTGATGTTATTGAGTTTATCTTTTGTGTATGGTTCAATCAAGCGCATGGGCTTAGTAAGTGGAATGAAAGATCCCTTATGGGGAGGGGTTAAAACCCGTTACCACGATGCTTTGCCGCACCGGTTGATGTGTGTTCAGATTGGATGTAAGATGTGTTCAATCGGACATACTTGGTTGATATGATTGGTTCTATTCTTGTATGTGTGATGTGACGCGCATGGGCTTAGTATGTTGGTCTAAAGGTCCTCTCTTTGAGAGATCAAGAGCCCCAAAAGGCCACCTTTACGGCAGTACTTCGCCGCGCCCCTTTATTTTGTTGTTTATGTATTGTGTCCGTTTCATGCATCAGGTCTGTTCCCGTTCGAACGCGTTTACGAACGCAACTCGAACGCGCAAGCATTTTTGCCTTATCATGCGTTAGGTCTCATTTCCGTTCGAACGCGTTCACGAACGCCATACGAACGTGAGCATTCTGTTTCATTTCCGTTCAAACGCGTTATCAAACGCCATACGAACGCGAGCATTCTGTTTCATTTCCGTTCGAACGCGTTATCAAACGCTACTCGAACGTGAGCATTCTGTTTCATTTCCGTTCGAACGCGTTATCAAACGCTACTCGAACGTGAGCATTCTGTTTCATTCCGTTCGAACGCGTTTACGAACGCTACACGAACGTGAACACACTGAACTGAGTCTGTCTTATCATATTCATGCATAATTGCCTCTTGGTTGATCTTTCTTGTGTTATATAGCCAACCGTATTATTTGTATCCCTGCATTTATCCATTCTATGTGTTCTCGGGATTGTATTCAAGCATGATTAGGCTGTTAGCATGTTATTTGGTTAATAGGTTCATGAGATAGCACTCAAGCATGATTAGGTTGTTCTTAATTTTCCATATTATAGGATTGAAATATGTTCATGAGATTGCCATGTGATATTGCATGTTGTGATGAACTTGTTGATATATGCATATGAATTTAGAAGCATGATATTTTTGGAAATAAATGTTATTTAAGCCTGGTTAAATTATTACATAAATCCTTTTATTACAAGTGACATAAGTAAGGGACCATTCTGAACCCAACGGTTTGAGGTCTTCCCTTGCGAGGGGTGAGTGCGGCCTTAAATCTCATTTTCCCGGTTCACACCGGGTGGCGACTCCATTACTCTCCGGTTTAGTCCCCCGTGGCTACTCCGTACTCCCAACTAGGCCGCGAGCCTAGGACAGCATGCGTCGCCCCAGTTTTCTGTGTTCCCACAGTCTGGCGACTCCACTGGGGATAGAGAATTGGCCCCGAAATATTGTCTTGTGATGTTTGGATTTATGTTTTAATTGACCGTGTCTATAGTGGATAAAGTGAGGGTTTAATCAAAGGCATTTTGAGGCTAGGTAATGATTTGGTGTCTTCCTTCATTCACTACCTTTCTAGAAGGAAAAGCTGTGAAGGCACCTAGATAGCCATCTACTTGTAGCCTATTGTGATGGACTAATTTGGATGACTCGTTGTTTATTCCTGACAACAAGCGATAAGAGCCTAAGAGGCTTGGGTATTTAAGTGAGCCTCGCTCCACCTTCCCTCTGGGGGATCTACAACGGGAAATCCATTTGACAGTCCGTCACACACCATAGCTCATTGGCACGTACCTTAGTGTATAAAAAAAGGGTGCGCTCACTTGGTCGCTCGAACCCTTGAGTGGAGAGACCTAGTTGTGGGCCATCCTTCGCCGGTGAGAGCCTTTGTCTATACTCTTACTAACCCACCCATAGACCGGGTTGGCTAAAGTAACAATTATTTCCTTGAGTATGTGCTTGTGGACCATCCTCATTTGGATGCAGTTGGACTATTGTCAGAAATGCGGGCTTTCTGGGCCATTTAAACTGGGGCAAGTTCGTACCTTATGACTATTAGGCCCAAAGCTTCTGAAATGTCGATGGGCCACTTTGTAAAAATTATTATGTCATGTTTGCATCATCTTTCTTCTATGCTTGTGTTTGGGAACATCGTCGTTTGGATCCAGTTGGACCATTTGTCATGGGATATGGGCTTGTTGGGCCATTTAAACTGGGACAAGAACGTATTTCATGACTATTGGGCCAAAGGCTTCTAAATGATTGATGGGCCACTTTGTGATTGTGTTCGGAACGTTACCATTCGGATTTAGTTGGGCTCCTTGCCATGAGATGTGAACTCGTTGGGCCATTTAAACTGGGACGAGTTCACTCCTATGACAGTTGCCCAAAAACTTCTAAAATGATGATGAACCGATTTGTGTGAAAATTTTAATGAGTTGATATATTTCTTGTATCGCATGCATATCATGCATCACATGCACCTCATGCATACATGCACCATGTTAACCCCATTTTTTTCCTGAAAGCCATCATAGATACCCGTTGGTTAGGGAAGAGGACAGACTTGTCAAAAGACCGAGCAGCCACCAAGAGTACTGTCAGAAGACCTAGCCCAACGGGATAGGAAACCCAATCATGCATGCATGCATACATGTAACATATTTGCATCCTTTTTGTGTTTGTTCTGTTTTGTAATAACAGGTTTCAAAAGAAAAAAAGAAAGCGTCAAAAGACAAACCAATCAGGAACATCGACAGTACTGTATCAGTCTGGGGGCGAGGCCCGTATCAGTATCAGCCTTAGGGCGAGGCCCATATCAGTATCAGTCTTGGGGCGAGGCCCATATCAGTATCAGTCTGGGGGCGAGGCCCATATCAATATCAGTTTAGGGCGAAGCCCACATCATTCCAGGGCCGAGGCCCGCATCAGCAGAATTTTGGAATGAATCCGAGGGTCGAGACCCACATCAGCATCAATCTGGGGGCGAGGCCCATGTCAGTAGCAGTTGGGGCCGAGGCCCACTTCAGCAATCAGTTTTGGGGATGAGTCCCGAGGGTCGAGGCCCACATCAGCATCAATCTGGGGGCGAGGCCCATGTCAGTAGCAGTTGGGGCCGAGGCCCACTTCAACATCAGTTTTGGGGATGAGTCCCAGGGTCGAGGCCCACATCAAACACAGTTTGGGAATGAGTCCCAGGGTCGAGGCCCACATTACATCAGATCAGTTCTGCCGAGAATGGCACTCCGAGAATGGAGATATAGTCCGGGAATGGACAGCTCGAGAATGAGCACGCCGAGGATGGCACTCCGAGAATGGAGATATGGTCCGGGAATGGACAGTTCAAGAATGAACAAGCCGGGAATGGCACTCCAAGAATGGAAGCACGGTTCGGGAATGAACCACCTTACAGTAACGGTTCGGGAATGAACCACCTCACGATAACAGTTCAGGAATGAACAACTTACAGTAACAGTTCGGGAATGGACCACCTTACAGTAACGGTTCAGGAAGAAAGCCTGCATTCAGCTCAGTACGGGAATAAAGCCCACATTCAGTACAGTTCAGGAAGAAAGCCTACAAACTCAGGAATAAAGCCCACATTCAGTACAGTTCGGGGACAAAGCCCACAGTTAACACAGTCAGGGAACAAAGCCCAGGGGAATAAAAGCCTCATGTCAGTATAGTTTGAGAACAAAGCTCAAGAGGAAGAAAGCCTCATATCAGTATAAGTTTGAGAACAAAGCTCAAGGGGAAGAAAGCCTCATGTCAATACAGTTCGAGAATAAAGCTCGGGAGGAATAAAGCCTCATCTCAACAGTTCGAGAATAAAGCTCGGGAGGAAGAAAGCCTCATGTCAGTATAGTTTGAGAATAAAGCTCGGGAGGAATAAAGCCTCATCTCAACAGTTCGGGAATAAAAGCCCACATTCAGTTCAGTTCAGGAAAAAAGCCTGCATTCAATACAGTTCAAGAACAAAGCTCAAGGGGGGAAGAAAGCCTCATATCAGTATAAGTTTGAGAACAAAGCTCAAGGGGAAGAAAGCCTCATGTCAATACAGTTCGGGAATGAAGCTCGGGAGGAATAAAGCCTCATCTCAACAGTTCGAGAATAAAGCTCGGGAGGAAGAAAGCCTCATGTCAGTATAGTTTGAGAATAAAGCTCGGGAGGAATAAAGCCTCATCTCAACAGTTCGAGAATAAAAGCCCACATTCAGTTCAGTTCAGGAAAAAAAGCCTGCATTCATTACAGTTCAAGAACAAAGCTCAAGGGGAAGAAAGCCTCATGACAGTACAGTTCGGGAATAAAGCCCACACTCAATACAGTTCAGGAAGAAAGCCTACATTCAGTTCAGTTCAGGAAGAAAGCCTGCATTCAATACAGTTCAAGAACAAAGCCACAGTCAGCTCAGATCAGAGAATAAAGCTCAAGGGGAAGAAAGCCTCACGTCAGTATAGTTTGAGAACAAAGCTAAAGGGGAAGAAAGCCTCATATCAGTATAGTTTGAGAACAAAGCTCAAGGGGAAGAAAGCCTCATGTCAGTACAGTTCGGGAATAAAGCTCGGGAGGAATAGAGCCTCATCTCAACAGTTCGAGATTAAAGCTCGGGAGGAATAAAGCCTCATCGCAACAGTTCGGGAACAAAGTACTGGGGAATATAGCCTCATCTCAATACAGTTCGGGAATAAAGCCCACAGTCCAAACAATCATGGAATAAAGCCACATCACAACACGGTTCGGGAATGAACCAGGGGTCGTAGCACCTCACCACCCAAATCAACTCAACACATGGTAAGTCAAGTGGCAGCTGGCGAGCCAGGTAAGTAGAAATGCATTGCATAACTTTGATAGGATTGTCATTGTTGCATATTACACAAGTCCCATCAAAGTGGGGGCGACTGTAGGCACTGCATTTTTACACATAAGTCCCTATGATGAGTCTCATTTTGGAGACACTACCTTTTAAGTCACGGAGGTCGCGGAAAACGGACGTCGGAAGGGGAATTCAGAATAAACAAGGTTCACTGTTTTCGTTAGTGCTGCGTTCATGTTTACGTTCGAACGTCAAACGGATTGCGGGCGTTCGTGCCGCGTTCGAGGAAACGTTCGAACGGTGTCGGTAATTCTGGTTTTGCTGCTAGCCTCACATCCAGCCCAATTAGCCCCCTAAAGCCCATAAAACACATCCCAATTTAAATAAATAAATATTAATTAAAACATTAACTAAATAAGATAATAATTAAATTAATTAAATAATTAAATAAAACATATACCAAACATAAAATAAACAATTACCAACTTAAACTAAAATCATGCCTAAATTAAACAAATCACATACTAAATCAAAATATAATCATACCAAGTTAAAATCAATCAACCAATATATTATTCCTAACTTAAAATATTGTATTCCTAAACCAAACCAATCAAATATTCAACCTTCCCTATCTAGCCAAGATTTGTCCCCCCCTCAATCTTTGACTTCCCTTAACCAAACCAAATCAAATCCCTCTTTAATTAGCCAAATCCCTTTCCTTGTCAAGCCCAACCCTTTGCCTATAAAAAGAAGCCTTCACCAACCTTCTCAACGCTAGTCCCTAGTCCCTAGCTCATACACAACACACAAGAAATTTACAGGAAGAAGACACCCAAAAAACAGTAAGCAAAAGATAAAGAGGAAACGGCAGAGAAACCACAAGGAAACAATAGCAAAAGACGGAGAACGACGACTCAAAACAGTAAGACAACGAATGAGAACAGTGAACCAGTGAACCGAGAGAGTTGCGGAGCATCCACCCTTCCGACGATCGTGTACCGTACATCCGAGAGGTGATTTAAAAGGTTAGACCTGAGGGTACCTTTTCATTAGTTTATATTCATTTTTATTATTATTATTGAATTCTATTCGCATGAGAGTCGTTTATGGATGCATGTTGTGGCTTGAATGAATGAGAGATGTGTCAACTCTCGCGGTATATCGGATGGAAACCCGGACATAAATTTCATAGCCGATTCCGAATGGACGGTAGTATGATCTGTACTCGGGCCACAACTCCACGTACCGCTTGGGTAAACGGCACCATCTTTCTTTCGTTGTGTTGCTTTTGCTTATTTAGTTTTCTTCACTTGAATTCAATATGTTGTTTATTTATGCATGATTCAATCAAGCGCATGAGCTTAGTGAGTTAGTCCAAAGGTCCTCCATTTGGGAGATAAAGAGCCGAAAAGGCCACATTTGTGACACTACTTCGCCGCGCCGGTTGATGTGTGTTCGGTTGGATGCAAGATACGTTCAATCGGGCATACTTATTTTGATGTTATTGAGTTTATCTTTTGTGTATGGTTCAATCAAGCGCATGGGCTTAGTAAGTGGAATGAAAGATCCCTTATGGGGAGGGGTTAAAACCCGTTACCACGATGCTTTGCCGCGCCGGTTGATGTGTGTTCAGATTGGATGTAAGATGTGTTCAATCGGACATACTTGGTTGATATGATTGGTTCTATTCTTGTATGTGTGATGTGACGCGCATGGGCTTAGTATGTTGGTCTAAAGGTCCTCTCTTTGAGAGATCAAGAGCCCCAAAAGGCCACCTTTACGGCAGTACTTCGCCGCGCCCCTTTATTTTGTTGTTTATGTATTGTGTCCCGTTTCATGCATCAGGTCTGTTCCCGTTCGAACGCGTTTACGAACGCAACTCGAACGCGCAAGCATTTTTGCCTTATCATGCGTTAGGTCTCATTTCCGTTCGAACGCGTTCACGAACGCCATACGAACGTGAGCATTCTGTTTCATTTCCGTTCAAACGCGTTATTAAACGCCATACGAACGCGAGCATTCTGTTTCATTTCCGTTCGAACGCGTTATCAAACGCTACTCGAACGTGAGCATTCTGTTTCATTTCCGTTCGAACGCGTTATCAAACGCTACTCGAACGTGAGCATTCTGTTTCATTTCCGTTCGAACGCGTTTACGAACGCTACATGAACGTGAACACACTGAACTGAGTATGTCTTATCATATTCATGCATAATTGCCTCTTGGTTGATCTTTCTTGTGTTATATAGCCAACCGTATTATTTGTATCCCTGCATTTATCCATTCTATGTGTTCTCGGGATTGTATTCAAGCATGATTAGGCTGTTAGCATGTTATTTGGTTAATAGGTTCATGAGATAGCACTCAAGCATGATTAGGTTGTTCTTAATTTTCCATATTATAGGATTGAAATATGTTCATGAGATTGCCATGTGATATTGCATGTTGTGATGAACTTGTTGATATATGCATATGAATTTAGAAGCATGATATTTTTGGAAATAAATGTTATTTAAGCCTGGTTAAATTATTACATAAATCCTTTTATTACAAGTGACATAAGTAAGGGACCATTCCGAACCCAACGGTTTGAGGTCTTCCCTTGCGAGGGGTGAGTGCGGCCTTAAATCTCATTTTCCCGGTTCACACCGGGTGGCGACTCCATTACTCTCCGGTTTAGTCCCCCGTGGCTACTCCGTACTCCCAACTAGGCCGCGAGCCTAGGACAGCATGCGTCGCCCCAGTTTTCTGTGTTCCCACACATGGGCTATAATCGATACGACAAATGAACATACTTGATCTTCTCGAACAACATGGAACAACATTCATTGGATTTCAACAATCCTATACTGTTTGAGGTTTGAAGATATCAATCCTCCAAATGAGAAATTTCAGGCGGCATGCACAAAGTTAAGCATAAGACGAAACAGAGTATACTTTTTAATTTAGCACACACTGAGAGCCCAGTCGACCAGCTCTGAAATTCTCAAATGAAATTTATTCTTTAGGAAGTAATTATTTACCTCATACAATTTTGTTCCCACTCGACAAAGCACACTGCTTGTGACAAGGCTACCAAATGGATCACTCACCAAAGCCTCCAATAAAAACTGGTAATATAATTCCTTATCTCCACTAAACAGATTGACAATCACAACCTTGCTGTGTATTCAAAACCGACAAGAACAAAGTCTTAACTTAATTTTAGACCACATGAGAATGATTACAATGACTCTGCCCTAGACGACACATACAAAAGCCCGGTCTTAACCGTAGATCACATTCAACTCGACAAGTCCAAAAATAATCGAACATGCTTATGACAAGAGTCTACTCGACACCAAGAACAATCGCTGATTTGAGAATGACGCCCATCATGTGCTCCAAATCATTTAGTTTCTCATCCATGGGCATTCCTATTCGACACGACAGTACAAAGATTCAACACCAGATGAAATAGAGATTGAAGCAGCTTCCCCAAAGAATAAAAAGAACCCACACACCATTCCACAAGCCAGATGCAGAGCTATCGAACGCCAGTCCACACGATAGTCCACTACTTGCACAGACGCAGATTCAAACCAATCCGGACTCCGTGCGGTAAATTGAACTCGACTCTACAGAGGTGGAACTGGAAGATGCGGTGCAATAACATTACAACTGAAGAGTCAGATTTGTTTCCAGATTTTCATTATAGTGTCTTTATGGCTTTATGACATTCTCTCGAACAGTTGACTGACATTATTTGGTTCTACAGGAGAGAGTCGAAGGCCAAATTTCAGACCACCATTACATTCAAAATCTGCCTCAAGAATACATGGAAAGTTTTGGTTGTTATAAAAAAAAATATATAATAATGGCAGAGAAGATCCTCGCAGTATCGGGCCTCATGGTATCAACTCTCTCTTATTTGTGGAGACCCTTTGAGGCTTGTAGTCTTGAAACGTGCCTGCGAGTGCTCTCTTCGACTGTTTTGGTATGGGATTTTGCTCTGCTCTTAGCAGGAGACTGGGTTTCTTTTATTTTATGTGCTTTGTTCTTCAGTTTTCATCCAACGGGTGATGTGGGACTTGGTTTTCCCTTGGCTGCTAGCTTCACTCCCTCTAAAGTGAGCTATGTGGGACTTTTTGACAGATTTCGGATATGGATGGGCTCACGATTGCTTGTTTGGGCCCAGTTTAAGTCTCCGAAAGTTTCGTCTTTTTGTGTTGTGTGTGCTTGTTTACTGAGTGGGCTATTTGCTTGGTCTATGAATTGGTATTTTAGGCTTCCGTTTTGTTTGGAGTATGAGCTTTTCGTTCGGCTACATGGGTTGGTTTTTCCCTTCTTGGGTTGGTTTTGAAGGCCTGTAATACTTGGTCTTTTGGGCTTCTTTGAGATCCAGGGGATAATCTGGAAGATAAGAGAAGTAACCTTCCTCAGATATTAAAAAGATCATTTGTATCAGCAGTTTTGCTCTCCAGGTAACAGGTATAAATATTTTCTTCCCATTTAAATACTATATTCGTGGTTTTGAAATTTACAGGAAATATCGTCCAACTCAATACCTGGATCTCTATCTAGTCCAAACAACATGAAGACCCCCCCAGTTCTTCTTCGGGACTAGTAGGCTGGAGATTATCCTTGTTGGACAATTATGACCCATAGCGTCACTATTTGTACAGATCATGGTGTTGTTGTACAAATTAACTATGTGACAAATGAAATTGTTATCTTATCATTTGTGATTAGATCACCTTAGATATATAAATGATAGGAGGTCCCTATGATTAGTTCCTGGATTGAGAATGATATGAGACAGTATCAGTCCACAAATGATTAGTCATTAAATATCCCTAGTCAGAGTATTATCGAGATTGGACATCGGTAATGCGTAAAAGACTAGTATTGCACTTGTGCACGTTGTGAGGGCATAACGGGCATAGTTCTCATATATTTAAGTATTGGATACTTATGCAAGTGTAGTAGGAGGTTGTGTTTCACCGATAGTACGGGAAACAGCTTCGCTCTGGATAGACCCCCTCGGAATCCCATTGGTAGTTTGACTATGTGTCTATGGGAGTCCGACATCAGGGTAGGTGTATTTGGTCTTAAACTGAGACTTGCACCGCTAATACTTATGACAATCAATATACTTTGGTTGAGGTTGTCCAGAGCTTTAACCGGTTCTGTGTACGCCAATACTGGGTATATTGAGAATCGTAGAGTATTGGGTGTGATGTCAAGACGGAAGTATCACTCCAGTCATAGTGGAGATGATGTCACGTAGGATACGGTATTAGTGCTCTTAAGTGCTGCGCGGCCATCGGGATATTATGACTAGGTCATGTATATCCGATTATAGAGACTAGTTACCAGACATCCGACATGTGCTTCGTACGGGGCAGACACAACTCCAGCCCCAGGCCTAGCACGTGACCATCCGATACTAGATCGATATGCACTATACGATGTATACTACGCCTGATACAGATCAATATATTCCTGTAAGGATATTTCCGGAGAATTGGATAGGCATGGCGCTTTGCTAGAAGCCAACCTTGTCTTGTGAATCGGTAAAACGTAGTACTTGGTACTTACGTGTTCGGATAGTCCGACGACCGAATTTACTGCCAACATATCCGGAGATCTCATGGGTCGCTTCCCAATGATACACCGATGACGTATGACTCGCACTTTAATTAATCTGAGATTAATTTGATGAGAGAGAAAATTAATCTGGGATTAATTACAGAGATATTTTATCTGGGATAAAGTATCGTCTAAGAGAGAGAACGTGATTAATTTGGAATTAATCGGTAAAATAAATTTAATAGTTAAATTTGATTTTTCTATTTAATTTATTCGAATGGGCTAAAATTAATATATCGGATATATTAATATGAATTGGATTTCATTACGAAATTAAAGTCGGACTTTAATGTGAACGAACGAATTAATTTAGAATTAATTCGTAAACGACGTTCGTAATATATTTGCGAGGCATCAATATTTAATTAAATTAGATTTAATTATTTAACGACGGAAGTTCGTTTAATCGGATTAAACGAAACCGAGCCGCGGCAAATGTTCGTAGAGATATTTGAATTTTGAATTCAAATATGTGGGGCCCATGTGTGGTAGGTGTACCTACCACCCAACTACCTTGTTTTGCTTTTAACCATTTACCCACACCTACCAAGTTTAGGGTAAAAGGTGAAATGGTTTCACCTAAAATATAAAAGCAAAATATTTCTCTACACTTTAGTAATTATTATTATTCATTAGATGGATTTTAGTAAACCCTAGACAACTCTATCTCTCTCCCATCTCCTTCTCTTTTCACGCCCAAGGGGCCAAAAACTCACTGGTTTTGCTGTCCAAAACGTGAGCAGTGAGGGAAGCAGTTTTTGTGGATTTTGTGGCAAGATCCAAGTGCTAGTACACTTCTAAGAGGCATACGAAGGTGTTAGGGAAACCCACCCATGAGCCGGGAATCATTAGACGAAGATTGGAGCTTGAAATCTTGGATTCTTGAAGACTCAAAACTGAAATTTTTGAGCAGTGGACTGCATGCAGTGGGCGCACCTTGGAGGGCTGAAAAATGGTTTTGTTTGTCTTCAAATCGTCTCAACCGATCAATGTAAGTATTCCGCAACTTCTTTGATATGTATTTCACACATCTTCATGCTTGTTTGATGATCTTGGGACCTAGAATAAAACCAACAATCCTGACCTCATTAAGTCCAGTCGACCAGGGATATCCCCCAAGTGACTCGTGTCGAGTCAAATATGATTATATAATTCACTCGTTTCATACGACATGTCGAGTGAAGTACCTCATGAACCTTCATCTGGTTCAGTCGATCGGGGACATCCCCCATGGACTCATGTCGAGTCAAATGAAGACATTGACTTCCTACAGTCCATATGATAATGTCGTGTGAATTATTTCATGAACCTTTATCTGGTTCAGTCGACCGGGGACATCCCCCAAGTGACTCGTGTCGAGTCAAATATGATTATATAATTCACTTGTTTCATACGACATGTCGAGTGAAGTTTCTCCTGAACCTTCATCTGGTTCAGTCGACATGGGACATCCCCCAAGTGACTCGTGTCGAGTCAAATATGATTATATAATTCACTTGTTTCATACGACATATCGAGTGAAGTTGCTCATGAACCTTCATCTGGTTCAGTCGACAGGGGACATCCCCGGGTGACTCTTGTCGAGTCAAATATGATTATACAATTTGTTTGGTTCAATCAAAAGGAGCATCGACGCTCAGGTACACCTTCATCCTATGGTCTCGACACGCACGTCAAATACTCTCCAAGCCAATGACTCATTGACTTAGAGAGTAGGGGACAAACTGTACGAGCCAAATTTGGTCTAAGGGTAATTTCGACCTTTCGCCTCAGGCCCACTACTAAATGCACCCCCGAAACCCCCTAACAAAACCCAAAGATATTAAGCAAGCCCAGGCTCGGAGAAACACCATACCCAAAGACTGATACCTGAATCCCTTTAAATGACAAACCTATGAAACGTCCAAACCCATAACTGCCCTTCATGACTGCCCATGACTGCCTCTTCATGACTTGACTGTTGCAAGCACCCAAAACGTATAACAATTAAGGCATTAATGAGTCCTACCTCAAATCGCCTATAAGAGAAACCAAAGTCTAGAAGAGAAGGGGCACTCGAGCTCTTCTACTCATAGCTTAAATAATGTTCTCTCTATAAACCCCCGACCTACAGCCCTCACGGTAGCTCACAGGAATCAAGGTAATCTCTGACCTTGCTCCTCATTCTACGGTATTAATAGCTCACTTCCACTACTGACTTGAGCGTCGTAGTGCCTACGGCACCCACCACACCGGTGGACAGTATCCTCCACGCTCACTCTACCTTTGTTTTACAAGATCGCTAGTGCCCCCAACCTACAAATTCTCGATTGTGGACCTCGGATGAAAACCAGCGTCCACACACTCCAAGCACCAACTCCATCAAACTCCCACTTGTTTAGTGTCAATCTGGATGGTACCATAGTCTCATCTCCTCCACATGTTTATCGAATAACTTAGGAGGTAAGACATTGGTAAGCGGGTCTGCTATGTTGTCTTGTCCTTGAACCTTCAAGACCACTATGTCTTTTCATTCAATAATCTCTCTATTTACCCGGTATTTCTTTTCCACGTGTTTAGACTTGGAATGCGCCATCGACTTCTTAGCCTGTGCGATGGCTCCGTTATTATCACAATACAATGTGATTGAATCTGAAATACTAGGCACAACGCTAAGTTTTGTGATAAAATTTCCAATCCAAACAGCTTTTTAGCAGCTTATGAAGCCGCTATAAATTCTGCCTCAGTGGTGGAATTAGCTGTTGAGCCTTGTGATAAGTGCGGTTTATACCCACTTATTCCGGCATCCTTAGTCTATTATTTTATTATGTTTCGAGTCATTTAATGTTATTTATAGTTTATTTTATGTCGTTTTTGTAGGAAGCATTAGAACATGAAGAATGGACCAATTACGTGTGTTTCGTGACCTATTGGGAGCATCAGACTCAAGAATAGGAAAAACCAGCATCAGCTGCGCACTGAACTTAAAAAGGCTATAACTTTTGATCTAGAAAGAGTTATGAGATCCATAATATATCAATTTGCATCTACTCGAAAAGATCTATTCATTTGTGCGCACTGGCACCGCGGCGCCTAAGTCTTAGCGCCACAGCGCCCAGAATTGGAAAGAGAAAATCAAATTGGAAATTATTGATTGTTTGGAAAGAGAATGACTTGAGATAACAAGGTGAAGGCCGCAACTTTTGACCAAATAAAAGAGGAAGCACATGTGGGGCCAAGTTCAATATTTCATTGTGATTTAAAAAGGCAAAGGTGGCGTGAACAAGACTTTAAAAGAAGAAAGTGTGGACATGGAGTTTGCTTTGACTAAGACTTTGAATTGGAAAATGACACTGAAATGGCCCAAGTACAAAGCAAGTGAAATAGGTTTTCAATATAAAAAAGTTGACAAAATAAAGAGAGCTTCAGCGTGAATATATATAAGAGAGAAGGGCGCCGCGGCACCAATTAACCAGCACCGCAGCGCCCTCTGCAGAACAACGGCCATACAAATTCCAGAGAGCTGGGCGCTGTGGCGCCAATTGACCAGCGCCCCTCACGCGCACCAGATACATTATTTTTAGGGTTTTTACATGCCCATTGACTCAAAGGCTCTATTATAAATACATGAGATCATCTAAGACTCAGGGAGGGGGCTAATACACATCATAAAACACAGAAACACATATTTTAGAGAGATCCAATGAGAATGATTGAAGAGCAACAAGAGGAGACAAAGGCGGTGACGTCCGAAGAGGGAGAGATTCAATTCAGATTTTATCTTCTTGTTTATTTCTTAGAACTCTAATGATTTCCATTAGATTCATGACTTGTTTATCATTGTTTTTATCTTTAGTCATGAACTAACTCCTTAATTCTGGAGAATGATGTAACTGATGCTTGAACCTTGTTATTAATTGTCAATTTTGTTATGAAGTTTTATTGAGTTATTTATATTCTTTTAAGTTTAATGCTTTATGTTTGCTGGCCATAAATATGATGATATATGTTTAGAATCTATCACTCGAGAGAATGGATTTTGAATAGATCTAGAGAATATGACCTAGGATTTTATAGAGTTCGAGAGAATCTGTAGTTCTTTTGAAGTCGTTAATATAGAATCACAAAGCGTAATGAGTTGTTAACTACTGGATTTTTATAGAGATATCGAAGTCTGTAGTTGATGATATTTTCATTGTTGCTCGAGAGAGGGAGTGAATATTTTAGGAATCCTGACTTATAAACTATATAACTGAACAAGGATTAATTGACATGACAAATACATAGGAGACATCTAGGTGAAATCAGGATCCATAATCTCTATCGTATTAGTCCCTCCTATCAAATTATTTTTATATTTATTTATTTAATTAAATCTTTATTAATTAACATCTAAATAAAGTTAGGATTATCAATTGTAGTACTTAGTGCGAGTTAACGCAATCCCTGTGGGTTCGACACTCTAAACTCATTTATACTAAAACTTGATACCGTACACTTGCGGTACGATATAAACTATCACAACAAGTTTTTGGCGCCGTTTTCGGGGATTGTTTGTTTAATTCACATTAATACTGCTACCAAGTAATCTTAGCTTTAATTTAGATTTTTATCTTTTATTTTTAGTTTATATTTATTTTATTTTGTTTATTTATTTTTTCCTTTTCTTTTGGTGCTTCAGTGAATGTGAAAATCCACAAGTCTCGACTCGCTCCTGTTTGATCCTGAAATAGAAAGAACAGCGATGAGACTAAGGAAAGAAAGAAAAATTGAACAAGAAGAAATGGCAGCTGAAAGCAGAGAGATCAACCCACGTCAGGTGGCAATCATAGATCACTTCAAGCCTATCATTGATGATACATATTCTGGGATTGCCCATCAACCAATCAATGCCAACAATTATGAGTTAAAACATGCATTGATCAACATGGTACAAAGAAATCAGTTTAGGGGTTCAGCTGTAGAGGATCCCAACTTGCACTTAAGGATGTTCCTGGAGATCGCAGATACCATAAAGATAAATGGTGTTAGTAAAGAGGCTATTAGGCTACGCTTATTCTCATTCTCTTTACGGGATAAAGCGTGGGATTGGCTTCAATCAATACAGACGGAGAGTAGCATGACATGGCCACGAAATTTCTTGTGAGGTTATTTCCACCAGCTAAATCAGCTCAAATGAGGGCATAAATCAGTATATTTAAGCAGTTGGAGATTGAGACTCTATATGAAGCATGAGAGCGCTTTAAGGATCTACTACGAAGATGCCCACAACATGATTATACAGATTGGGTCCAGATTCAGTTGTTCTATAATGGGCTGAATGGTTCGAATAGGACTGTGGTTGATGCAGCAGCTGGAGGAGCTCTATTCAAGAAATCAGCTGAGGACGCCTACAATCTATTAGAAGAAATGGCCATTAACCATTTTCAATGGCCAAGTGAACGCGCTGCTGTGACCGAAGTGGCTGGAATATATGAAGTGGACCCTCTTGTGGCACTACAGCTCAGATTTCCACCTTATCTACTCAAGTAGCAGCCCTGACAAATCCACGAGTATCATCCATTGAATCAGCAGCGGTTACAAATATGCGGTTATTGGAAGGAGAACCAAACTTTGAGCAAGTCCAATATGTGAACAATCGGAACTTCAATAGCTATAGAGGAAATTATGTGCCTAACCCTTATCATCCAAACTTGTCATATGCTAACACAGAGAATGCCTTGCAGCCTTCATCAGACTTCGACTATCAAAGAGCTGAGCAGAAATCTTCCTTAGAAGATTTCATGAGCACGTTTGTTGCTAATACTTCAGCGAGGTTTGAGAATAATGAGTCAAGGCTAGACAATATTGAGACACACATGGAAAATATCGGGGCAACAATGAAGTCCTTAGAAACAAAGATTGGGCAGATTACCTCCTCCATGACCAAACAACAGTAAGGGGTATTTGGATAAACTGCCACAGATGCCAAGCTATCTGTTTCATGTCAAAGCAGCTAATGGATACAAAAGAAGAAGCTACCATGACCACCATTTGGGTGGTTGCGTCTGGCTGAAGACGTTAAACTTAGCGCTAGCGGGGAGGCAACCATTGCATTGGTTTTATTATTATTTTCTTTATTTTTTATTTTTATTTCATTGTGTGCTATTTGTTTATTTATTCTTTTTGCATGCTATTTATGCAGGTAGCACGAAACACACAACGCCCGCGCAACCAAATTCTAACCAGCGGGAGCCTGATCAACTCCATGCACGGTAGTGTTGTTCCTCACTCATGTTCTTTATATTTATCTTACATTGAGGACAATACAAGTTTTAAGTTTGGGGGTGTGTGCATGTTGTTTACTTGTTATTTATTTGTTTAAGTTGAAAAAAAAATTCTTGTTTTTAGTCCTAGATAGTAAAGCATAAATCCTATGATGAATTTTAATCCTATGATGAATTTTGTTTGTTTATGAGTGAAATTTTAGAAACGATAAGTCTCAATTGATTTTATCTGATGCCTTGAGTAGATGATCTAGGTTATACTCGTAAGCACTTAATAACAGGTTTTTAACAGTGAAAACTTAAGTAGTTGACAAGGTGACTGGTTGAAGAAATTGCATGTTGATGAATGACCGTTTGCTTAGATGTCTATCTTGATTTGCTAGTGTTATGGTGTATGGTATGGATAGAAATAAAAGAAAAAAGTCTCTAAAGAAAGAAAATAAACCACTTATAACCGATAAGCGTGAAGCTACCCATGGGCAAGTATTAGGACCACCATGAGGAGAAATGCTACCTTAAAGGGTAGGTATGTTGAAAAAGAAAAGAAAAAGTTCAAAAAAAAATGAGAAAAGCAAAAAGAGACAAGAAAAGAAAAGAAAAATCATACCATACTGAGCACAAAATAAGGTAATTACAGAGCATAATTGAGATATCTAAGTTGGTTTGACCCATCGATCCCAATTTTTAAACGAAATCATTAATTTGGCTTACTTAGGATCAAGCTGTGACTGAACCTTTACACACACACACTGTGAGTCTAGCTTAGATGATTTACTCAAGAATTTGGATTTGAGTCGCATTGCGTACTTTGAAGGTTCTCCAATTTCATTTATAAGCTTTCTTTGAGGATAATTTTATGCGTAACTATCAGGACTATGCTTTTATTATTTTTATATTTTAGCATGATTGTGTGCGAATGACATTTATGGGTATCGTCGCTGTAAGCCCTAACGAGACTATAACTCGTCCACTAGGGTCTCCTAGGGGTTCAAAGGCTTGTTGCATACGCTAAATGCAATCGTGATCCCTACGAAAGTGGCTTAGTTAATTTAGTAATTGTTATTTCTTTATTTGTATTTAGTTTTTATTTTTGTCTTTTGCTCGGGACTAGCAAAATCTTAAGTTTGGGGGTGTAAAAACTTGTTGTGATATTTTATTTCGTACCGCAAGTGTACGGTGTAAAGTTTTAGTATAAATGAGTTTAGAGTGTCGAACCCACATGGATTGCGTTAACTCGCACTAAGTACTACAATTGATAATCCTAACTTTATTTAGATGTTAATTAATAAAGATTTAATTAAATAAATAAATATAAAAATAATTTGATATGAGGGACTAATACGATAGAGATTCTGGATCCTGATTTCACCTAGCTGTCTCCTATGTATTTGTCATGCCAATTAATCATTGTTCAGTTATATTGTTTATAAGTCAATATTCCTAAAATATTCATTCCCTCTCTCGAGCAACAATGAAAATATCATCAACTACAGACTTCGATATCTCTAGAAAATCCAGTAGTTAACAACTCATTACGCTTTGTGATTCAATATTAACGACTTCAAAGGAACTACATATTCTATCGAACTCTATAAAATCCTAGGTCATATTCTCTAGATCTATTCAAAATCCCCTCTCTCGAGTGATAGATTCTAAACATATATCATCATATTTGTGGCCAGCAAACACAAAGCATTAAACTTAAAAGAATATAAATAACTCAATAAAACTTCATAACAAAATTGACAATTAATAACAAGGTTCAAGCATCAGTTACATCATTCTTCAGAATTAAGGAGTTAGTTCATGACTAAAGATAAAAACAATGATAAACAAGTCATGAATCTAATGGAAATCATTAGAGTTCTAAGAAATAAACAAGAAGATAAAACCCGAATTGAATCTCTCCATCTTCGGACGTCACCGCCTTTGTCTCCTCTTATTGCTCTTCAATCTTTCTCCTTGGATCTCTCTAAAATATGTGTTTCTGTGTTTTATGTTGTGTATTAGCCCCCTCCCTGAGTCTTAAATGAATAGAACCTTTGAGTCAATGGGCATGTGAAAACCCTAAAAATAATGTATCTGGTGCGCGTGAGGGGCGCTGGGGCACTGGTCAATTGGCGCCACAACGCCCAGCTCTCTGGAATTTGTATGGCCGTTGTTCTTCCGAGGGCGCTGCGGCGCTGGTTAATTGGTGCCGCGGCGCCCTTCTCTCTTATATATATTCATGTTGAAGCTCTATTTATTTTGTCAACTTTTTTATATTGAAAACCTATTTCACTTGCTTTGTACTTGGGCCCACTTCAGTGTCCTTTTCCAATTCAAAGTCTTAGTCAAAGCAAACTCCATGTCCATACTTTATTCTTTTAAAGTCTTGTTCACGCCACTTTTGCCTTTTTAAATCACAATGAAATATTGAACTTGGGCCCACGTGTGCTTCCTCTTTTATTTGGTCAAAAGTTGCGGCCTTCACCTTGTTATCTCACGTCATTCTCTTTCCAAACAATCAACAATTTCCAATTTGATTTTCTCTTTCCAATTCTTGGCGCTGCGGCGTTAAGACTTGGGCGCCGCGGTGTCAGTGCACATAAATGAATAGATCTTTTCGAGTATATTCAAATTGATATATTATGGATCTCATAACTCTTTCTAGATCAAAAGTTATAGCCTTTTTAAGTTCAGTGCGCAGTTGATGCTGGTTTTTCCTATTCTTGAGTCCGATGCTCCCAATAGGTCACGAAACACACGTAATTGGTCCATTCTTCATGTTCTAATGCTTCATACAAAAAAGACATAAAATAAACTATAAATGACATTAAATGACTCGAAACATAACAAAATAATAGGCTAAGGATGTCGGATTAAGTGGGTATAAACCGCAATTATCACCTTGCTTTGAACAACGCCAACTAATTGCACCACCGTTAAAGGTAAATATGTATCACGATGTATATTTTCTATCATCTGGATCTTCCTGGAAGTCAGAGTCTGTATAACTCTTAAATTGTAGCCCATCTTCTCCATATATCAGAAACTTATCATTGGTGCCTTTAAGATACTTTAGGATATGTTTCACGGCTGTCCAATGATCATTACCTGGATCAGATTGATATCGGCTGGTCACACTGACGTCGAAACTGATGTCAGGTCTAGTACATAACATAACATACATTATGCTTCCAATACAAGAAGCATACGGTAAGTTAGACATCCTAACTCTTTCTTTCTCAGTTTGAGGTGTCATTTTCTTTCTAAAGATTTATGTCGTATCAGAAAGGTACATTTGTTGCCTTGCAGTTGGTAAAACTGTACCTTTCTAACATATTGTCTATGTATGTCGATTGTGACAACCCTATAAGCTTCCTAACTATATCCCGATAGAGCCTTATACCTAGTATATAGGAAGCTTCGCCCATATCTTTCATGGAGAAGTTCTTGCAAAGGTAGGCTTTCACACTTTGCATCATCCTTATTTCATTTCCTGTGAGAAAGATGTCATGTACATACAAGATTAAGAAAATTATCATGCTCACACTGACTTTCTTATAAACACATGGTTCTTCCTTATTTTTGATGAATCTAGATGATCTAATTATCTCATCAAAACGACGATTCCAGCTTCGGGATGCCTGTTTAAGTCCATAAATAGACTTTTGGTGCTTACAAATCAAATTTGAAGTCTCACTGGGTACGAAACCCTCAGGTTGTTCCATATAGATATCATCTTCAAGGAATTCATTTAGGAAAGCGGTTTTCACATTCATCTGCCATATCTCATAATCGTGATATGCAGAAATGGCTAAAAGAATCCTAATGGATTTTAGCATGGCCATTGGTGAAAAAATTTCCTCAAAGTCAATCCCAGGACGTTGAGTGTAACATTTTGCTACCAGTCAGAGCTTAAAGGTTTTCACCTTTCCATCGGGCCCTCGTTTCCTTTTGTAAACCCATTTACAACTAATAAGTTTAACTCATTCAGGAAGTTTAACTAATTTCTAGACTTGATTGGCATACATTGAATCCATTTCGGATTTCATGGCTTCCTGCCATTTCCCGAATCCATATCTAATATCGCTTTTTTATACGTAGTCAGATCTGTTTTCTCCAAGAGGAGAACATCAAGGCTCACATCACATATTAAAAAAAGTCTATCATGAGGTCTTGATATTCTATTCGACTTACGTAGAACCTGTGTTGTAGATCCTTCACCTAGTTGGATCTCTGGTTCCATCTCAGGTTCTTTAATGTTGGGATCAAACTCATCAAGTTTAATCTATCTACAATTCCCACTTTCTCCCAAAAATTACTTTTCAAGAAAAGTTGCAAAGCGAACAACAAATATATTTCGTTGTTTAGAATCATAGAATTGATATCCCATGAAACTATCAGGATATCCAACGAACCTATATTTTTACCCTCTGGGTGCTAGTTTATCCCGCTGCGTAATTCTAACGTATGCAGGACAATCCCAAATCTTTAAATGTCTAATACTTGGATTTTTACCGAATCATAACTGATAGATGCTCGTAGAAACAACTTTCGATGGAACCCTATTAAGTATGTATGCATCAGTTTATAAAGCGTAACCCCAAAGGTAATAAGGAAGATCTGTATAGCTCATCATGGATCGCATCATATCCAATAAAGTACGATTTCTTCGCTCAGACACTCCATTGTGTTGAGGTGTTCTTGGTGGGCTATATTGAGCGAGAATTCCATTATTCCTTAAATAATTTCTGAATTCATCATTCATGTATTCACCGCCTCGATCTGATCTAAGGCATTTGATGAATTTACTGGGTTCTTTTTCTACTTCGTTTCAGAATATTTTGAACTTGTCAAATATTTCCGACTTATATTTCATCAGATAGACATATCCATATCTAGACTTGTCATCTGTGAAAGTCACAAAGTATGTGGAACCATCATGAGCGGCATGATTTAATGGACCACACACATCGCTAAGTATTAGCTCCAGTAAATCTACAGTTGGGTGTCCAACACCTTGAAATGGGGTCTTTGTCATATTTCCTTGGATACATGACTCACAAATCGGATAAGGATCAAAGGTAAGATTTTCAATCAAATCATCCTTTACTAATTTGGATAGACGTCTAACACCTATGTGGCCCAATCTCATATGTCATAATTCAGTATTATTTAGTTCAGACTTCGTACTTGTATTTTTCTCTATATTAAAGACACATATGTGGCCCAATCTCATATGCCTTTTTTTTTTTTGCTTTGTTACTCAAAGCTTTAGCTCTCTGGAAAATTTCCAAAGAGCTGATGCAATTAGGGTATTTTACCCTAATTACTTCTGATCTTCCCTAAATACTTCAAAAACATCCAAAATTAATTTTTAATTTCAAAACCAACATCAACACATGTTATAGAATAAAAATCATGTTTTTCAAAATATCAAATATTTTTTCAAAAACATAAATTTATTCTAAATACGCATTTGCGTAAATTTTGAATCTAATACACAAATCAAATTAGAATCCCAATAATAAATGTCTCGTGAACAATTCTAGGTCACCCAAAGGTGGTCAAGTGATTCTAGAATTGTAGCCATAGCTCTAAGCTTTAATCTAGAATTTCAAACTCTTATTAATTGTTCCATGTCCAACAAGAACATCTTTGACCTAATTACAAACATGTTGTGTTTATACTTCTAAAGTATTCTAACACAATTGATTAGCCTTATTTCAACTTTAAGCTATGTGATCATGCATCTAATACACAAATAAACATAGCTTATGAGAAGATCAAACATTACCTAGTAAGCTTGATGCAAGATCCAATCTACTTCTCATTTGTTGAAATTGTTAGAGAACCTCCAATATGTGCAAGCTTGACTCCAAGATCCAATCTTGTTTCCAATGCTAGCAAGCTTCACTTCAATATTTAATCTTGATTTCTCTAGATGAAATGTTGTAGAGACCTCACAAGCTTCTCTAAACACTTTTCTAACTTAGGCTAATCTCTCTAAGAATTTGCTTGTATTTGAACTTTTAATTAAAATCTTCCTAAAGCTTGTTATTTATAGCAAAACTTAGGTAATTTTTAATTAATAAAAGTTATAATCAACTTTTAAGTGGACTTAATCTAATTTGTCCAAATATGTATAATTAGGTGTGACTAATTTTCATTGTCTCCCACTTTAATTTAATCCAATTAAATCAAGCCAAGGATTAGGAAATGGATAAGTTAAATATTTGCAACTTTGATTTAATCCAATTAAATCAAGCCAAAACCACCTATTATTACATACTTACAATTACCATAATATCCTCAAATGGTAGAGATAATTATGATTTTACAATTAAGCCATTGTGTAATTATTGAATTAATCCAATTAATTCAATTAGGTCAAAGTAAATAATCAATGTTATCCAATAACACTTGAGTATCTTAATTGATAATTATAATATCGAATATTATCTTTTATAAAAAATAATCGGCTACCCAAGTGCTCAATTAGTATACTTCATATTGGGACTCTCTAAGTTCAGATACGTTCGTCATATAAGTCTAGCTAATATGTACGTAATTCGGCCACCTCCAAATTCGCGAAGAACACGAATGACCTTTTTGAACTATACAAGTCGATGTCATCATATATGTTTAACAATCCCTCTATCGTAGGCTATCCGAGTTGTGCTTAGGAAATATAAAATATACCGTCAAGTTTTCGAGACACGCATCTCATGTCGACATGTCCACGATTCTTTACAACTAATGCGATCCACCCTAGGTGATCGGTTTTGGCCAAAGTCTTTAAGAATCGTGATTTTACTCACATGGATACCTAAACCCCTTATAGTAAACATATGGGCCGACGAATCCTATCTTACTTCGCACTTGATTACTGAGTGCATCAGTCCACACCCAACGAACATCTAGAGGTCAGACCATGAAAGGTTTCTGACATACATGGCATCAAATTGTGAAGGATCTCACATTAAATCAATGATATCCTATAGTCAAAGGATTACATTTGGTACTCGACTCGAGGATATTCCTATTGACGGTGGTATGTACTTCCAACTATTATGAATCATATGTGAGTCATTCAGTATTCGCTCCAACGAATATCCGCATGTCTATATGAGTTTCCAAAACTCATGGTACATCGCGTTAAACCATTGGAACTCCAATTCCAATATACGACATGTGCTAGTCTTCTAGGTTTTAGGAATTCGACCGTATTCCAAAACCAACGATTAGGAATATTTACTTTAAGAATAATTTATATCTAGTGTCAAAACTATTCTAAGGTTGATGTCATTCTTAGTAGGGATGGCAACGAGCCGGGTATAAGACGGGGATGTCAATA
Source organism: Zanthoxylum bungeanum (assembly GCA_019454045.1). NCBI lineage: Eukaryota > Viridiplantae > Streptophyta > Magnoliopsida > Sapindales > Rutaceae > Zanthoxylum > Zanthoxylum bungeanum. The sequence continues at coordinate 60,011 of SKCR01028299.1, read as the reverse complement.
CACGTATCCGTACACGTGTGATATATAATATCCCAGATCCCTGCCCGTCAATCGTGCGGGTACGGGTCGGGGATTCCCCGTGTGAACCGGGACAAAGATTTAAGGCCGCACTCACCCCTCGCAAGGGAAGACCTCAAACCGTTGGGTTCGGAATGGTCTCTTACTTATGTCACTTGTAATGAAAGGATTTATGTAATAATTTAATCAAGCTTAAGTAACACTTATTTCCAAGAGTATCATGCTTCTAAATTCTCATATTCAAGATAAAACTTATGTACACATTTCACATATATCTCACGTTTAAAATTGCATGCTTAACATATATCAAAATAGCAACGAACATACAACTTCATTTGCATATTACATTCAGGAATACACAAGCACACATATTAACCATACAAGCACACATATAACCATACAAGCACACATATGGGCACTTTTCCAAGCGGTACGTGGAATTGTAGCCCAAGTACAGACCGCACTACCGTCCATTCGGAATCGGCTACGGAATTTACGTCTGGGTTTCCATCCGATATACCGCAAGAAATAATACTCAAATGTTATCATGACACAAGCATATGAATGGTAATACATTAACATATTTGTATTTATACATGTGGAGATAGCTTATAGGAAAACTATGCATGAAATCTAATGAAGAGGACTCAGTTCAGTGTGTTCGCGTTCGTGTAGCGTTCGTAAACGCGTTCGAACGGAAATGAAACAGAATGCTCACGTTTGAGTAGCGTTCGTAAACGCGTTCGAACGGAAATGAAACAGAATGCTCACGTTCGTATGGCATTTGTTAACGCGTTCGAACGGAAATGAGACAGAATGCTCACGTTCGTATGGCGTTTGTTAACGCGTTCGAACGGAAATGAGACCTGACACATGATAAGGCAAAAACACATGCGCGTTCGAGTTGCGTTCGTAAACGCGTTCGAACGGGAACAGACCTGATGCATGAAATGGGACGCAATACATAAACACAAAATAAAAGGGCGCGGTGAAGTACTGCCGTAAAGGTGACCTTTTGGGGCTATTGATCTCTCAAAGAGAGGACCTTTAGACCAACATACTAAGCCCATGCGCATCACATCACACATACAAGAATAGAACCAATCATATCAACCAAGTATGCCCGATTGAACACATCTTACATCCAATCTGAACACACATCAACCGGCGCGGCAAAGCATCGTGGTAACGGGTTTTAACCCCTCCCCATAAGGGATCTTTCATTCCACTTACTAAGCCCATGCGCTTGATTGAACCATACATAAAAGATAAACTCAATAAAATCAAACTAAGTATGCCCGATTGAACGTATGTTGCATCCAACCGAACACACATCAACCGGCGCGGCAAAGTAGTGTCACAAAGGTGGCCTTTTCGGCTCTTTGTCTCCCAAATGGAGGACCCTTGGACTAACTCACTAAGCCCATGCGCTTGGTTGAATCATGCATAAATAAACAACATATTGAATTCAAGTAAAGAAAACTAAATAAACAAAAGCAACACAACAAAAGAAAGATGATGCCGTTTACCCAAGCGGTACGTGGAGTTGTGGCCCGAGTACAGATCATATTACCGTCCATTCGGAATCGGCTATGAAATTTATGTCCGGGTTTCCATCCGATATACCGCGAGAGTTGACACATCTCTCATTCATCCAATACCCACAACATATTACATCTCATAATTCATGCATGTTTATCTACTCAAAGACCACAATATGCATTCCAACATGACAATCATACAAGTAATACTTAATAAATAATGCGGAAAAAAGAAAACAAGTGTGAAAGATACCCTCAGGTCTAACCTTTTAAGCCGTCTCTCGGACTCACGTTCCACGAAGATCAGAAGGGGTACAGCTCCGCAACTTTTCTGGTTCACTGGTTCAGCGTCCTAGCTCACTGCTTTGCTGTTTTGCTTGCGGTTCGAACTCCGTTCTGCTCCTATTCGGCTTCTGTCTTGCTGCTCACTGCACGGGCCACCTGTTTTAATGTTTTCAATAAACTATTCCAAGTTTGTGTGGGTTCTTAGTGCAATTATATGTGATTATTTTTAAGATTATCTATGCAGTTTTTATGTTACTGTTTTTGGAATTTTGGGGACTGTTTTGGGAGGATTTTGCTGCTGCTCTAAGGTGATTGGGCTGCTGTTTTAAGGTGATTTAGGGGCTACTTGGGCGTGTTTTAGAGGGGTGAGGGGTTGGTTTCAGTGGCTTTAGGAAGGCTTGTTATTTTCGGCTATGGAGGGAGGAGAATGAGAGAAATTCTTGTTGTTTCTTGCTTACAATGGGCGTCAATGGGAAGGCTTCTTTTTCTGTGTATCTGCGTGAACTAGAGGAGAGAAGAGGCTTGGTGAAGGGTGGTTTATATAGAGAATGGTTAGGGTTGTCAAGGGAATGGATTTTGTGCATTTAATTAGGATATGATTTAGTTTTAAACAAGGAAATCAAAGGATTGAGGGGGGGACAAAATATTTTAATTTAGGGAGTTGCAATATTTAATTTGTGTTGGTTTAGGAATACAAATATTTTATATTGTTAATTATCTTATTAGATTAGGAAGTCAAATATATGATTGGCTTTAATGGTTAAGATTGATTTAAATTAGGCATATCTTCTTTTTAGTTTTGGTAAATATTTTATTTAATTGGTAAATGGTTTAAATATTTTATTTAATGTTAATGTTTAAATTAATATTTATTTATTTAATTGGGATGTGTTTTATGGGCTTTGGGGAGCTAAATGGGCTGGGTGTGAGGCTAGCAGCAAAACCAGAATTTCCGACACCGTTCGAACGCTTCCTCGAACGCGACACGAACACCCGCAATCTGTTTTCCGTTCGAACGAAGTAACGAACGCAGCACTAACGAAGACAGTGAGCTTGTTTATCCTGAATTTCCCCTTCCGATATCCGTTTCCCGCGGCTTTCGTGACTCAAAAGGTAGTGCCTCCAAATGAGGCTCATCATCGGGTTTCACATGCGAAAATGCAATGCCTACAGTCGCCCCCACTTTGATGGGACTTGTGCAGTGTGTGACTTTAAACAATCCTATCAAAGTTATGCAATGCATTTTACTTACCTGGCTCGGCTGCCGCCTCGAGTTGAGTTGGTGATGTAGTGGACCTCGATCCTGGGACGTATCCCCATAACTAACTGCAAGTGACTTGGGCCTTGGCCCTAGAATTTATTCCAAAACTGAGATTTATTCTTGGATTCGTTCCAAAACTGAGATTTGTTCTCGGATTCATTCCAAAACTGAGATTCGTTCTCGGATTTATTCCAAAACTGAGATTTATTCTTGGATTCGTTCCAAAACTGAGATTTGTTCTCGGATTCATTCCAAAACTGAGATTCGTTCTCGGATTTATTCCAAAACTGAGATTCATTCTCGGATTCATTCCCAAACTGAGATTCGTTCTCGGATTCATTCCAAAACTGAGATTTATTCTTATGGATTCCTTCCGTATTCTGAGATTCATTCTCTGGATTCTGAGATTCATTCTCTGGATTCCTTCTAATTCTGAGATTCATTCTCTGGATTCCTTCCAAATTCTGAGATTCATTCTCTGGATTCCTTCAAATTCTGAGATTCATTCTCTGGATTCCTTCCAAATTCTGAGATCCTTATCTGGATTCTTTCCAAATTCTGAGATTCCTTCTCTGGATTCTTCCAAACTCTGATGATGTGGGCCTCGGCCCTAGGATTCATTCCATAACTCTGACGACGTGGGCCTCGGCCCTAGGATTCATTCCTGGATTCATTCCATAATTCTGACGACGTGGGCCTCGGCCCTAGGATTCATTCCCAAGCTGATACTGATGTGGGCCTCGACCCATGCTGATACTGATGTAGGCCTCGACCCATGCTGATACTGATGTGGGCCTCAACCCATGCTGATACTGATGTGGGCCTCAACCATGCTGATACTGATGTGGGCCTCAACCCATGCTGATACTGATGTGGGCCTCAACCCATGCTGATAATGATGTGGGCCTCGCCCCCAGACTGATATTGTACTGTCGCTGCTTTTGGTTGACTTGCATTTGACGCTTTCTCTTTTTCGTTGTTGAAACCTGTGATTTACAAAACAAAACAAACACCAAAAAGAATGCCAAAATACGTTACGTGTATGCATGCATGGATGAAGTTCCTATTCCGTTGGGTTAGGTTTTCTATCAATTCTCTTGATGACTGTTTAGTCTTCTCTTCCTTATGCAAAGAACTACTTCATTCTATCTTCGTTGACTGGCTCGATGTACTCATTCCTTTCCAAGTTTTGACAATCTCACTGTCCTCATTTCCCAGTTTCTGAACGGCTAACTTATCCTTTTTGCTTGCTTTTTCTGAGGATCCCCCGTGTTCTGAGCATCGTAATACCAAGATTGAATGCTTTTGTCACATGCACTCATGTTGCAAGTTCAGAAGTGGAGATTCAGACAAGTAAGCGAAATGAACTTCTTTATTATTGTTGAGAAAAGGTCCGAACAAGCAAACAAAATCAATGTCTTTATTAAAAATGCAAGATAAACTTGGAGAAACAGCAGTGCCTTCTTCCTCAGCCTATGGTTCTTCATCATTGTCATCCCTTATCCCAATGAATGAAGCTGAGTGGTTGAGAGCCTGGAGGACAAGGGTTTCGGGTAGGCCAGAGTTGATCATGTAGTTAGGTATGGGATTTCTGTGTGTATTGGGTTGTTCTCTTTCTGGGTCAGGTATTTTGTGGGTGTCAATGAGGTCTTGGATCTCATGCCTAAGGCGGGGGCAATTGTCAGTTTCGTGACCCTTTTGTTGGTGGAAGTAACAGAATAAGTTTAAGTCAAGGTAGTGGGGTACAGGGCTTGGAAGTGGTTTAGGTTCCAAGGGTTTCAGGAGTCCTTGCATCTTCAACTTTTCAAACACCTTCGATAGAGGCCTGCCAAGGTTGAAAAATCGCCTATTTCTGATGGCGGCAACTTCGGCAGTAGTGGGCCTTGTCTCAGAATGCCCCCAAAATTCCTCTTATTCTGGCCATAAAACTTCCGGTTCTCGGCCTCCTCTTCCTCAATGTCCATGACAGTTTCCCTTAGCTGCCGAAAATCAGTAATCATCGAAGTCATTCTCCTCAGTTTGCCATAGATCGAGGGCTTGGTGCCCTTAATGATCATTTTAATCTGGTCCTTCTCAGAGGGCCGAGTCTGCATCTTCAGAAGCTGGCTTCTCCAGCGGTCTACATACTCCTTGAAGCTTTCTTCTGGCTTCTGCTTAGTGTTCTCCAAATCACGAAGTGACAAATCAATCTCTAAGTCTGTAACATATTGCTTCAGAAAAGCATCAGCTAGTTCCCTCCAATCTTCCTTAACCTTCTTCTCAAGGCTATGATACCAAACCACAGGAGCCCCCTCGAGTGACATCCCAAACATCTTTTGGACCTGGCGCTCTGTGATAGGCCCACTGAACTCATGATCGAGACATATTGCTGCAGATGGACTCTCGGGTCTCCATTCCCATTAAACTTGGCCATGTTGGGCATTCTGAACTGAGCAGGCAACTGTTCCTCAAAGGTCATCACCTCATAGTCTAGTAAGTCTTCATCCTTACCCTTCATCTTACGGGTAACAGACTCTACCTGGTCACGGAGTTTCTGCAATTCTGCCTGAGACCCAACTGTTCTCCCAGTGGCATAATCAGCCATATCATCATCAAAAGCGGGATGTCATCCCCCAACCCATTCGGAGTCTCCTCACGTCCTACATTCTCAGAGTTTCTCCCAGCACGGGGCACAGCCATATTTGTCATGGCAGTAGTTAGGGCTTGCAACTGTTCGGTAATCTTGGCTAAACCGCTTTCCAACTGATCTATCCGGGATACCTCATTATCGGATGTACTCATATCTGTTACCGGTCTTTTGGTGAGTCTTCCCTCTTCCCTAACCCAACGGGAGTCTATGATGGCTTTTAAAACACAAGGGTTAGCATGATGTATGTATGCATGGGGTGCATGAGATGCATGTAACATATAAAATATACTAAATCAATTAAAATTTTCACACAAATCGGCCTGTTATCATTTTAGAATCTTTCGGGCTAATCGTCATAGGAGTGAACCCATCCCAGTTTAAATGGCCCAATGAGTTCACATCTCATGACAAAGTGCCCGACTGTATCCAAATGATAACGTTCTCAAACATATAATGGCCCATTGGCTTTTAGAAGCTTTTGGCCCAATCATCATAAGATACGTTCTTGTCCCAGTTTAAATGGCCCAACAAGCACATATCTCATGACAAATGGTCCAAATGGATCCAAACGACGATGTTCCCAAACACAAGCGTACAAGAAAGATAATGCAAACATAGAACAATAATTTTTACAAAATGGCCCATCAACATTTCAGAAGCTTTGGGCCTAATGGTCATAAGGCACGAACTCGCCCCAGTTTAAATGGCCCAGCAAGTCCGCATTTCTGACAATAGTCCAACTGCATCCAAATGAGGATGGTCCACAAGCACATACTCAAGGAAATAATTGCTACTTTAGCCAACCCGGTCTATGGGTGGGTTAGCAAGAGTATAGACAAAGGCTCTCACCGGCGAAGGATGGCCCACAACTAGGTCTCCCCACTCAAGGGTTCGAGCAACCAAGTGAGCGCACCCCTTTTTATACACTAAGGTACGTGCCAATGAGCTATGGTGTGTGACGGACTGTCAAATGGATTTCCCGTTGTAGATCCCCCAGAGGGAAGGTGGAGCGAGGCTCACTTAAATACCCAAGCCTCTTAGGCTCTTATCGCTTGTTGTCAGGAATAAACAACGAGTCCTCCAAATTAGTCCATCACAATAGGCTACTAGTAGATGGCTATCTAGGTGCCTTCACACAGCTTTTCCTTCTAGAAAGGTAGTGAATGAAGGAGGACACCAAACCATTACCTAGCCTCAAAATGCCTTTGATTAAACCCTCACTTTACCCACTATAGACACGGTCAATTAAAACATAAATCCAAACATCACAAGACAATATTTCGGGGCCAATTCTCTAGATCCCCAGTGGAGTCGCCAGACTGTAGGAACACAGAACCTGGGCGACGCCGTTCCTAGGCTCGCGGCCTAGTTTGGGAAGTACTAAATAACATGGAGTCGCCACCCGGTGTGAACCGGGACAAAGATTTAAGGCCGCACTCACCCCTCGCAAGGGAAGACCTCAAACTGTTGGGTTCGGAATGGTCCCTTACTTATGTCACTTGTAATGAAAGGATTTATGTAATAATTTAATCAAGCTTAAGTAACACTTATTTCCAAGAGTATCATTCTTCTAAATTCTCATATTCAAGATAAAACTTATGTACACATTTCACATATATCTCACGTTTAAAATTGCATGCTTAACATATATCAAAATAGCAACGAACATACAACTTCATTTGCATATTACATTCAGGAATACACAAGCACGCATATTACCATACAAGCACACATATTAACCATACAAGCACACATATGGGCACTTTTCCAAGCGGTACGTGGAATTGTAGCCCAAGTACAGACCGCACTACCGTCCATTCGGAATCGGCTACGGAATTTACGTATGGGTTTCCATCCGATATACCGCAAGAAATAATACTCAAATGTTATCATGACACAAGCATATAAATGGTAATACATTAACATATTTGTATTTATACATGTGGAGATAGCTACTAGGAAAACTATGCATGAAATCTAATGAAGAGGACTCAGTTCAGTGTGTTCGCGTTCGTGTAGCGTTCGTAAACGCGTTCGAACGGAAATGAAACAGAATGCTCACGTTCGAGTAGCGTTCGTAAACGTGTTCGAACGGAAATGAAACAGAATGCTCACGTTCGTATGGCGTTTGTAACGCGTTCGAACGGAAATGAGACAGAATGCTCACGTTCGTATGGCGTTTTTTAACGCGTTCGAACGGAAATGAGACCTGACACATGATAAGGCAAAAACACATGCGCGTTCGAGTTGCGTTCGTAAACGCGTTCGAACGGGAACAGACCTGATGCATGAAATGGGACGCAATACATAAACACAAAATAAAAGGGCGCGGCGAAGTACTGCCGTAAAGGTGACTTTGGGGCTCTTGATCTCTCAAAGAGAGGACCTTTAGACCAACATACTAAGCCCATGCGCATCACATCACACATACAAGAATAGAACCAATCATATCAACCAAGTATGCCCGATTGAACACATCTTACATCCAATCTGAACACACATCAACCGGCGCGGCAAAGCATCGTGGTAACGGGTTTTAACCCATCCCCATAAGGGATATTTCATTCCACTTACTAAGCCCATGCGCTTGATTGAACCATACATAAAAGATAAACTCAATAACATCAAACTAAGTATGCCCGATTGAACGTATCTTGCATCCAACCGAACACACATCAACCGGTGCGGCGAAGTAGTGTCACAAAGGTGGCCTTTTAGTCTATTTGTCTCCCAAATGGAGGACCCTTGGACTAACTCACTAAGCCCATGCGCTTGGTTGAATCATGCATAACTAAACAACATATTGAATTCAAGTAAAGAAAACTAAATAAAAAAAAACAACACAACAAAAGAAAGATGATGCCGTTTACCCAAGCGGTACGTGGAGTTGTGGCCCGAGTACAGATCATATTACCGTCCATTCGGAATCGGCTATGAAATTTATGTCCGGGTTTCCATCCGATATACCGCGAGAGTTGACACATCTCTCATTCATCCAATACCCACAACATATTACATCTCATAATTCATGCATGTTTATCTACTCAAAGACCACAATATGCATTCCAACATGACAATCATACAAGTAATACTTAATAAATAATGCGGAAAAAGAAAACAAGTGTGAAAGATACCCTCAGGTCTAACCTTTTAAGCCGTCTCTCGGACTCGCGTTCCACGAAGATCGGAAGGGGTACAGCTCCGCAACTTTTCTGGTTCACTGGTTCAGCGTCCTAGCTCACTGCTTTGCTGTTTTGCTTGCGTTCGAACTCCGTTCTGCTCCTATTCGGCTTCTGTCTTGCTGCTCACTGCACGGGCCACCTGTTTTAATGTTTTCAATAACTATTCCAAGTTTGTGTGGGTTCTTAGTGCAATTATATGTGATTATTTTTAAGATTATCTATGCAGTTTTTTATGTTACTGTTTTTGGAATTTTTGGGGACTGTTTTGGGAGGATTTTTGCTGCTGCTCTAAGGTGATTTGGGCTGCTGTTTTAAGGTGATTTAGGGGCTACTTGGGCGTGTTTTAGAGGGGTGAGGGGGTTGGTTTCAGTGGCTTAGGAAGGCTTGTTATTTTCGGCTATGGAGGGAGGGGAAGGAGAGAAATTCTTGTTGTTTCTTGCTTACAATGGGCGTCAATGGGAAGGCTTCTTTTTCTGTGTATCTGCGTGAACTAGAGGAGAGGAGAGGCTTGGTGAAGGGTGGTTTATATAGAGAAGGGTTAGGGTTGTCAAGGGAAGGGATTTTGTGCATTTAATTAGGATATGATTTAGTTTTAAACAAGGAAATCAAAGGATTGAAGGGGGGACAAAATATTTTAATTTAGGGAGTTGCAATATTTAATTTGTGTTGGTTTAGGAATACAAATATTTTATATTGGTAATTATCTTATTAGATTAGGAAGTCAAATATATGATGGCTTTAATTGGTTAAGATTGATTTTAAATAGGCATATCTTCTTTTTAGTTTTGGTAAATATTTTATTTAATTGGTAAATGGTTTAAATATTTTATTTAATGTTTAATGTTTAAATTAATATTTATTTATTTAATTTGGGATGTTTTTATGGGCTTTGGGGAGCTAAATGGGCTGGGTGTGAGGCTAGCAGCAAAACCAGAATTTCCGACACCGTTCGAACGCTTCCTCGAACGCGACACGAACACCCGCAATCTGTTTTCCGTTCGAACGAAGTAACGAACGCAACACTAACGAAGACAGTGAGCTTGTTTATCCTGAATTTCCCCTTCCGATATCCGTTTCCCGCGGCTTTCGTGACTCAAAAGGTAGTGCCTCCAAATGAGGCTCATCATCGGTTTCACATGCGAAAATGCAATGCCTACAATTTGCAGTTTCTATAATATAATCTATATTTCTATATGGTAAAGACGTAATGACCCGAGAATGATTAGTCATGATACAGTTGCAAAAGCGTCGCAACGGACATTGAGAAGTATCATGACGTTGTCATTCTCAGACAGTTCCTGGTCAAGGTTTACACTACTTGGTCAGTATAGTAAACCCGTTGAGACCGGTACATGTCGTATACTGGAATATATGATTCCAATGGTTTCTCAATGAATCATTAGTCTTGGAGACTAGTATAGACGTGTAGGTGTTTATAGCGGATAAACATTGAACGACTCACCGAAGATTCTTAATGGATGGTACACCAGCGTCAATAAGAATCTTCTTGGGTTGAGTAGCACTTGTGATTCTTAGACTTGAGATGCCATTGTGGGCACATGAGACATCTTCTACACTTAGACGGCAGTCACGTCACCGATCTATTTAGATCAGACCTCCGCCTGTTCGTTGGGTGTAGACAGATCCTCAGGGTGTCCTATGTGTATCAAGATAGGATCCGTCAGTTCTGTGTATCAAAGCATAGGTAGTCCATATGATTAGCAATCAGATAAAACCATGGGCCCATGGTAAAGTTTAGAAGCTAGTTCTAAACATTCTTTTGAGATTGTTAATAGAATAGTCGATTGGATAGTCCCGATAGAGATTTGACGTTTACATCTATATCTCTGGGATTTATCCGGATACCTGTGACGGAGGAATTATACATTTTCCATGACCTCGACCTGTATGGTTCAGCGAGATTATCCGTGATCGTCATAATCTACGGGTGGATAGATTATGGACACGAAATTTGATTTCGTGACGGATATACCTGAATCTAGAGAGTCTCAATAATGAAACATACTCGTAGAGCACTAGAGCAACATTAATAAATAATATTGATTATTTATAAAGTCGTTTAATGGTTAAACGCAAGATACATGCTAAAGAGACTAGATAGTCATTTGCTTAATTATTGTGTATTTACATTTAATACTTGATTAATTTAAATACACATTAATTAATAGTCAAAATGAGTTATTTGACTTATTTCCTAAATGAATATATGTTTTTAATATTTAATGTAAATATTATACATATATTTAATATATTTGTATTTGATTAATTAATTAATTATTTAATTGTTAAATGATTAAATTAATTAAAATATAAATATCTTACATTAGGATATTTAAAGTTAATGATGTTAGTTGCTTTTGTTGACTTAGATAAATATCTAATAAAGGTGTTTATAAGATATTTATGCAAGTTGATGACATTAATTTGAAATGAAAAATGAAATTACCAAACTTGAATTTCATTTGATGAAATTCGGCCAAGGCTATTTGGTGGAGGTATAAATTGTTTTTCATTTCATGATACACTTAACCTAATACACTTTATCATATAAACTCCATTGAAGAAAGGGAAAGGAAGCTTGAGAAAAGAAAGACAAAAATCAAAGATAGCTTGGAATTTAGTAAGTTTTTCCAACTTACTATTAGAGAGGAATATGTTCCTTAGGTTCAAGGCTTCAATATGCGAAAATGCAATGCCTACAGTCGCCCCCACTTTGATGGGACTTGTGCAGTGTGTGACTTTGAACAATCCTATCAAAGTTATGCAATGCATTTTACTTACCTGGCTCGGCTGCCGCCTCGAGTTGAGTTGGTGATGTAGTGGACCTCGATCCTGGGACGTATCCCCATAACTGCAAGTGACTTGGGCCTTGGCCCTAGAATTTATTCCAAAACTGAGATTTATTCTTGGATTCGTTCCAAAACTGAGATTTGTTCTCGGATTCATTCCAAAACTGAGATTCGTTCTCGGATTTATTCCAAAACTGAGATTTATTCTTGGATTCGTTCCAAAACTGAGATTTGTTCTCGGATTCATTCCAAAACTGAGATTCGTTCTCGGATTTATTCCAAAACTGAGATTCATTCTCGGATTCATTCCCAAACTGAGATTCGTTCTCGGATTCATTCCAAAACTGAGATTTATTCTTATGGATTCCTTCCGTATTCTGAGATTCATTCTCTGGATTCTGAGATTCATTCTCTGGATTCCTTCTAAATTCTGAGATTCATTCTCTGGATTCCTTCCAAATTCTGAGATTCATTCTCTGGATTCCTTCCAAATTCTGAGATTCCTTCTCTGGATTCTTTCCAAATTCTGAGATTCCTTCTCTGGATTCTTTCCAAACTCTGATGATGTGGGCCTCGGCCCTAGGATTCATTCCTGGATTCATTCCATAATTCTGACGACGTGGGCCTCGGCCCTAGGATTAATTCCCAAGCTGATACTGATGTGGACCTCGACCCATGCTGATACTGATGTGGGCCTCAACCCATGCTGATAATGATTAGTGAATGATTGACAAATGAGTTGTCTACCTGATGAATATACGTAGGCGAGACCGTGCCTCTGCTGTGAGCCGAAATATATTCACGGGATCCACTTTTCACTATTAGTATTTAATTTAATTATTAAATATTTGTATTCTGTTTTGGGATTACAGTATTGCATGATTAGTGGGAGGGGCATATTAGATTAAAAATCCATGATCTAGTTTATGCTTTTGATATTATATGAAACTGCTTAATTTCTGCTAACCGTTTTTCGTGATCTATATGATAGATTGGCGATGGCGGCACAATCCACAAATCAGTTTGTGCGTATGCTTGATGCGAACAAACTGAAAGGCGCTGAGAACTTTGCAGACTGGGAATTGGATTTGAGGATTGTCCTCGATTCCGAGAAGCTGGGTTATGTTCTTGAGGGTCCGTTGCCCCTTGCAGTGGGCGAGGATGCTTCGGAGGAGGAACGCCAAGTTTTTGAAACTTGGAAAGATGATGATTTAAGGGTTAAATCATACATCATTAGTTCACTGTCTCCGAAACTCAAGCAACAGTACTATGGTAAGCTAGATTCCTATAGTATGATGAAGCGATTGAGACAATCGTTTGAGAACCAGGAACAAGTTATTGTTCACAAAGTCGCCATGGAACTGTTCCATGCGCGTCTGGATGAGGGGCAGAGTGTCAGCCCACATGTTCTTCATATGATCGATTTGATCGATCAATTGAGGCAACATAATCTCATCTTGAATGACATTCTCGGTAGGAGTGTCATTCTTGGTTCACTGCCAGCTTCATTTCGCCAGTTCGTGATGTACTTCAACATGCACGGGACTGTCTGTACCTACCAGGAGCTACATAGGATGTTGCTCACGGCAGAAGAGGACCTTAAGAAGGGAGTACCGACTCGCCCTCCTAGAACTACTTCTCTTTCGGCTTCTTCCCAATGATGGTCCAAGGGAAAGAACAAGAAAGGCAAGAAGAAGAAGATGGCTTTTGGTCCTCAACAACAGGCGAAGATTGCAAAGCCCAAAAGGGCTTCTGAAGACAAATGCCACCACTGCGGCAAAGTTGGGCACTGGAAAAGGAACTGTCCTGATTACATTGCCCTAGTGAGAGAGAGACAGAGCTTCTACATCAGGTACTTTTATTTTTCCAGTTATTGATTTATCTTTGGCTTGTGAAGCCGTTACATCCAGCTGGATTTTAGATTCTGCTTGTCCCATTCACATTTGCAATTCGTTGCAGGTGCTGAAGGAAAGTAGGAAACTGAAGCCTGGAGAGATGCAGTTGCGATTCGGGAGTGGAGACTCTTTGGATGCAGTTGCAGTGGGAGTATGCGAGATCTCATTGCCGAATGGGACACTTTTGTTATATGACTGTCATTTTGTACCAGGATGTGTCGCTAATATTATATCACTTTTTGTATTAGATACAGAAGGCTATTGTATTAATATTAAGAATAGTTCTTTGTATTTATATGATAAAAATAATATTCAGATCCTTAGTTGTCCAAACCAGCATGGTCATTATACATTGCAAACTTCAAAAGATATATTAAATATTGGAGTTAATAAACGTAGTTTACCTGTAATTAATAATACTGAACTTTGGCATATGAGACTTGGTCACATTGGCGTTAAACGCCTTACCCAATTGGTTAGGAATGGTTTGATATCAGATCCTACCATTGAGTCCTATCCAACTTGTGAATCATGTATTCAGGGTAAGATGACCAAAGCCCCATTTTCTGGTGTTGGACACCGCGCCACAAACTTACTGGAACTCGTACATTCTGATGTATGTGGTCCACTAAGTCAAACTGCTCACAGTGGTTATTCGTACTTCGTTACCTTTACCGATGATTTATCACGGTATGGTTATGTGTATTTGATGCGACATAAATCGGAAACCTTTGAAAAGTTCAAAGAGTTCTGAAATGAAGTAGAAAAACAAACTGGTAAATATATTAAATGCCTTCGATCAGATCGAGGCGGCGAATATATGAGTGGTGAGTTCATGGATTATATGAAGGAGAATGGGATTCTCGCTCAATATACTCCTCCAGGTACACCACAGCACAATGGTGTATCTGAAAGGAGAAATCGGACTTTATTGGATATGGTCCGATCGATGTTGAGTTTCACAGATTTGCCCTATTACTTATGGGGCTACTGTCTCTTAACAGCCGCACATCTTTTGAATAAGATTCCTTCAAAGGCTGTTCCTACGACACCGTATCAGATATGGTTCGGTAGGAGACCGAATCTTAATTATATTAAGGTTTGGGGTTGTCCTGCCTATGTCAGGGTAACTCAGCAAAGTAAGCTTTCGCCTCGAGGGCAAAAGGTTAGGTTTGTTGGATATCCCTCGAACACGAGGGGATATCTGTTCTATGATACCGAGCATCGAAATGTGTTTGTAGCTCGCTTCGCAAAATTTCTAGAAGTAGAATTTTGTCAGAAGGAGGTGATCATAGACAGGTTGAGCTTGATGAAGTCCAACCTGAAAACAACGAACCAACGGAGGAACCTGAAGTTCAAGTAGATGAAGGACCTTCAACACACACACTCCGTAGGTCGGAAAGGGTATCTAGACCTCCTGAACGCTTGTATTTGATACAAGAAAAGAGTCTGGATGTTCTCTTAGTTGAAGAGACAGATCCTTTCACCTATAGAGAATCGATGTTGGACATCGACTCCGTGAAATGGCAAAGTGCCATGAAATCCGAGATAGACTCAATGCATGAAAATCAAGTTTGGGACTTGATTCCGCTTCCCGAAGGAATTGTTCCTATCGGTTGTAAATGGGTTTACAAGAGGAAGCGCGGGCCTGACGGTAAGGTTGAAACTTACAAGGCCCGACTGGTAGCAAAAGGTTACACGCAGCGACCTGGCGTCGACTACGATGAAACTTTTTCGCCGTAGCAATGCTTAAGTCTATCCGGATTTTGCTTTCTATAACTGCATATCATGACTACGAGATTTGGCAAATGGATGTCAAAACGGCTTTTCTAAATGGATTTCTTGATGAAGAAATCTATATGGAACAGCCGGAAGGTTTCACATCCAGCGAAACCTCGGGTATGGTATGTAAGCTTAAGAAGTCCATTTATGGACTTAAACAAGCTTCACGAAGTTGGAATCTTCGATTCGATGAGATTATTAGATCGTCTGGTTTTCTCAAGAATTCGGAAGAATCCTGTGTGTATCAGAAGGCCAGTGGGAGCATGGTCGTATTTTTAGTCCTATATGTTGATGACATCCTAATCATTGGGAATGATTTAGGTATGTTTCAAAGCGTGAAAGCGTACCTCTGTAAGAATTTCTCCATGAAAGACCTAGGAGAAGCTTCCTATGTTTTAGGGATAAAACTCTATAGAGATAGACAAAGGAGGCTGATTGGGTTATCCCAATCAACGTACGTAGATAAGATCTTGGAACGGTATAGCTTTGGTAACTGTAAGACATCAAACATACCGTTCAGACATGGGATTCATCTTTCCAAGAAGATGTGTCCACAAACAGAAGATGAGAAGGTTAGAATGTCTAACCAACCTTATGCTTCATGTTTGGGTAGCATAATGTATGTCATGTTATGTACGAGACCTGATATCAGTTTCGCTGTTAGCGTAACTAGTCGATATCAGTCCAATCCAGGTAATGACCATTGGATGGCTGATTACGCCCAAATATGACTCGCGGTTATCGCAGTATAGCTGAGGTGTCGATTCCTCAGAGAGATGGTTACATGAACTAATTTACTCAAACAAAAACGTTTAACGGTAACTTAATAAATAAAACGATAAAAATTGGTAATTAATTAAAGATAAATAAAATAATAAAAAGATAATAAAAGATAATGGCAGAGAGATATGACAAAGCTTCGGGAATCCCTCTTGCATCGAACTCCTATATTTAGTTATTGATTCCTTTTATTACACAATTGAAGGTTTCACATCCCAAACCAACAATCGGAAAATATTCAATTCTACACATATTCAAAATCTAAGGTAATTAATGATTATTTTCCCTATGTTAACAGCACACAAAAGCCATCGTTACGAGCTATCTAACGTCGACAATATACCCTCAGGCAATACTGCAGCAGAAGACCAACACGCAAAACAACTTTACCAGTCACAATTAAATTCGCAAACCACACATAGAAGAAGCATGACTGGATCTATATGGGATTTGACAAAATATAATTTCTGGATTAATAAATTAAAAGATGATAGAAAATAATAACCATTAATTTTATTAAACGATAAAAAGGTTCGTAGGAATCAAAAACACAAATAATAAAATCCAACACAAGAGTTCATCCCTAACTTTGCCTAGAGGATTAGTTCCTCATAAAAGAAATAAAAATAACCCAGGATTGGAGAGAATTGTTGTCATGAATCATCACGGCTCCGTATCCCGGCTTTACGCTCTGATTTCTTCTCTCTCGACTCTGCTTTTGTTCTCTCCTACGCTCGCGCAGCTCTCTGCGTTTTTTCTGTTTTTGCGCAGCTGCCTTACGCAGCCTGGAGCTCCTCACGTACAGCAAATTTGCATGTATTTATAATGAGACAATTCGAAACCCTATGCAATATGGGCCCCACGTGATTGCTTCTCTATTTTGTCAACTATCATGGATGCACTTTGTTTTCTTTCTTTTGACCGGTCAGACCACTTTCTTCTACTTATATTTGCTTTATTGTTTCCAAAATAAGCTAGGGCCCACGTTGTTGTTTCTCTCTCCTTTGTTCACGTTTTTGCTTTATTTCTACAAATGGCGCCGTGGCGCCTCACTCCCTGGATTTTGTATGGGATTGCGCTGCGGCTCCAATTCAATCTTTCCTCTTCGCGTTCTCGGCTCCAGTGTGCGTCCTATGCACTTACAATTGTCCCAGGATCCGTGTATTAATATTCCTACAAATAAAAATCACTAAATTAGTGTAAATAATAAATATTTCTAAATTAATATAACAATAGGAATTATATACTAAAACATAAAATATATAACTAAATACTTAACAATAAGCCTAGATTAGTGATGTTTCAAAGTACATTTTCATGCACTTATCAATGGCCATTAAACATATCCTAAAGTATCTTAAAGGTACTAAGGATAAGTTGATTATATATGAGGAAACGAACTGCAGGTTAATGGGTATACAGACTCCGATTTCCAATCGGATCCCGATGATAGAAAGTCTACATCTGGATTTGTCTTTACCCTTAACGGAGGTGCAGTTTGTTGGAAGAGTTCCAAAACAGGGATCGACAGCTGATTCCACCACTGAGGCGGAATATATTGCAGCTTCTGAAGCTGCAAAAGAGGCTGTGTGGATAAGAACTTTATCACAGAATTGGGAGTTGTCCCAAGTATCGAGAATGCGATTCCGTTATACTGTGATAATACTGGAGCCATTGCGCAAGCAAAGGAACTGATGGCGCATCAGAAGTCGAAGCATGTGGAACGCAGTACCACATCATTCGAGAGATCGTGTCGCGAGGGGATATTGTCGTGTGCAAGGTACCGAGTGAAGATAATGTAGCAGACCCGCTGACGAAGGCCATACCTCCGAAGCTGTTTGATAAACACGTGGAGTCGATGGGTATTAGATACAATCGATATTGGCACTAGAGCAAGTGGGAGATTTTGTTGGGGTTGGTGCTCAGAGCGCCAATTCCCGGTTGTATTTCAGTTAAATACTTCTGTAAAACATTATTATTATGAATAATATATGCAGTTTCTATAATATAATCTATATTTCTATATGGTAAAGACGTAATGACCCGAGAATGATTAGTCATGATACAGTTGCAAAAGCGTCGCAACGGACATTGAGAGTATCATGACGTTGTCATTCTCAGACAGTTCCTGGTCAAGGTTTACACTACTTGGTCAGTATAGTAAACCCGTTGAGACCGGTACATGTCGTATACTGGAATATATGATTCCAATGGTTTCTCAATGAACCATTAGTCTTGGAGACTAGTATAGACGTGTAGGTGTTTATAGCGGATAAACACTGAACGACTCACCGAAGATCTTAATGGATGGTACACCAGCGTCAATAAGAATCTTCTTGGGTTGAGTAGCACTTGTGATTCTTAGACTTGAGATGCCATTGTGGGCACATGAGACATCTTCTACACTTAGACGGCAGTCACGTCACCGATCTATTTAGATCAGACCTCCGCCTGTTCGTTGGGTGTAGACAGATCCTCAGGGTGTCCTATGTGTATCAAGATAGGATCCGTCAGTTCTGTGTATCAGAGCATAGGTAGTCCATATGATTAGCAATCAGATAAAACCATGGGCCCGTGGTAAAGTTTAGAAGCTAGTTCTAAACATTCTTGAGATTGTTAATAGAATAGTCGATTGGATAGTCCCGATAGAGATTTGACGTTTACATCTATATCTCTGGGATTTATCCGGATACCTGTGACGGAGGAATTATACATTTGCCATGACCTCGACCTGTATGGTTCAGCGAGATTATCTGTGATCGTCATAATCTACGGGTGGATAGATTATGGACACGAAATTTGATTTCGTGACGGATATACCTGAATCTAGAGAGTCTCAATAATGAAACATACTCGTAGAGCACTAGAGCAACATTAATAAATAATATTGATTATTTATAAAGTCGTTTAATGGTTAAACGCAAGATACATGCTAAAGAGACTAGATAGTCATTTGCTTAATTATTGTGTATTTACATTTAATACTTGATTATTTTAAATACACATTAATTAATAGTCAAAATGAGTTATTTGACTTATTTCCTAAATGAATATATGTTTTTAATATTTAATGTAAATATTATACATATATTTAATATATTTGTATTTGATTAATTAATTAATTATTTAATTGTTAAATGATTAAATTAATTAAAATATAAATATCTTACATTAGGATATTTAAAGTTAATGATGTTAGTTGCTTTTGTTGACTTAGATAAATATCTAATAAAGGTGTTTATAAGATATTTATGCAAGTTGATGACATTAATTTGAAATGAAAAATGAAATTACCAAACTTGAATTTCATTTGATGAATTTCGGCCAAGGCTATTTGTTGGAGGTATAAATTTGTTTTTCATTTCATGATACACTTAACCTAATACACTTTATCATATAAACTCCATTGAAGAAAGAGAAAGGAAGCTTGAGAAAAAGAAAGACAAAAATCAAAGATAGCTTGGAATTTAGTAAGTTTTTCCAACTTACTATTAGAGAGGAATATGTTCCTTAGGTTCAAGGCTTCAACATGTGATGTTCTTAGATTATTTATTTCTTTATTTCTTTGTGTTTTTGTTGGTGGAAGTTTGATAGAAGTGTTGAGCATGTATGGTGAAGGAAACTTGTGACTATTGTAGTTGTAAGGATTCTTTTAAGGTTTTAGAAACCAAGTTGCTAATCTAGAGTTGTTGACCCACTTTTTAATGACCTAGATTTGATCTTGAGTTGTTTTCATTGTGTTGAGACTTGAATTGGATGTAAGATTGATGATTGAAACAATTGATTTAATGTATATGGCCTAATTTGTCCAATTTGAGGAAATTGAAAAATTAGGGTTTATGACTAACTCCAAATTTGGGGGTTTTCATATATGTTGTGTATTTGTGTGTGTATATGATGCATATAAAGTTTCATGTTGATTGGATATCATTTGGATGTGTCTTGAAGCATGAAAGTGCAAAATGCACAAATTGGCACCAAATGGTGCATTCGGCCAAGATAAGAAAAATTGGGGATTTTGGTTGCTTTGGTGTTTTGATGTTTTGAACATCATAAGTACATCTTAGAAATGATTTAGAATCATTCAAAATTGATTGGATCAATTTCGGACTAAAATGGACAAAAATACAAAGCAAGGGTATTTCGGTAAATTCACCTAAAATGTTTTATTGAATTTATTTTCATAATTGATTATTGGAATATTAAATAAATATGTTTATTTAATTTATCCGAGAAAAAGTTTTGAAATCTGAAAATCGGATTTTCACCGCTTCCGCTGCGTTACCGGACTCACCCCCTAAATTACCCCTTCATGAAGAACTATTAAAACTAGAAAAATCATTAACAACTTGACACTTTGATTGATAATCCTTCACTAAATCCTGACAAAACTCTTGAACTATCTTAATATGAAATGATGAATTAACACTATAAATCATGGGAAAATAATATTCAACCAACTTCATTTTATATCTGGGATCCAACATTGCAGCTGTCGCTAATATTCCATTTACATCATTCCAATATTTATCAAATTTTAAAATCATTGAAGATGCCATTGTTTTAATCTCAGCATAAGTAGAATCAAGCAATTTCTTCAATGACAATCTAACATGACAAATATGCATGAAAAATAAATTGGCTGTTGGGTACTTGGTTCCAGAAAATAACTCAGTCACATCATAAAATGGTTTTAAATTAGCACCCAATATCTCAGCCAACTCCTACTCTGTTTCACTTGGGAAACTCTTATATTGTGACTCAAGTTGCTTCAACCTAGAGAAAACATTCTTATATTGTAATACAATGGAAAGCATTATATATGTGGAATTCCATTTGGTGGCACAATCAAGAGCTAGATTTTTACTACATGTACTATTCATCATAAGTCGTTGTTCCTCAAATTTTTCTTTCCTCTTAGCACTTGCTGTCCAAAAATTAACACTTTCTCGAATTTTCACAATCACATCACCGATAACACTCAAGCCATCCCTGACAATCAAATTTAAAATATGGGCAGTGCAACGTACGTGAAACAATTTGCCATGCATGATCAAATCATTTTTATCAAGATTTTCTAACAAATACTTAATCATACAATCATTAGTACTGCAATTATAAACAGTCAAAGCAGAAATCTTACGATCAAGATTTTGTTGCATTAAACAACGCACCAAAGTATCGGATAATATCTTAGATGTGTGTGGAGCACGCACATATATAAACCTATAAAAAAATAAATAAAGACATTATAATTTATTTTATTACCTACAAATTTAACAATAATGGAAATATAAACAATTAATATAATATATGGTAATTGAATAAGCAATTAATTAATTAAAACCAAAAATATACCTAAAAATTTGACTTCGTAAAGTCCAAGAGTCATCTATATAATGTGCTGTAAGTGCCATATATCCCTTTGTTTGTGTGCTTGTTGTCTACATGTCTGTTGTAAAGGCAATCTTACTTGAAATACTCTCCATCAAACTTACCACCTTAGTCCTCTCCAATTGATACATATCCATTATTTCCCTTTTAATAGTATTACGAGACACATCCTTCCACATTGGATTAAGGGAAGATAGAACTTTTCTAAATCCTCGATGCTCCACACAGCTTAAAGGGTACTCATGCAAAACAATCATCTCTGCAATATTCTTCCTTGTGACATTCGAATCAAAAACATAAGTCTCCACTTTGGCATTTCGTGCTCCATCCTTCACCACTTTCAACTTACCTGACAAACATTTTTCTAATTTCATTTGTTTTCGATTTGGACAAGTTCGTATATGGTCAAGTAAATGTCGAGTTCCATCTGTTGCTCGTGTACAAGCTCTGCCTTGCAAGCTTGCTTGCTTTGCTTTTGGTATCCCCATAATAATTTTTTTTTCCATATGCGACCATGCTTCAGAAATTCTCCTTCTTTTTTTATTTGTAGGCTTCTGAATATCATTTACATGCACATTGTCTAATTCGTCATCTACATCTACAAGTTCTGGTATATGAGTTGACATCTTAAACCTACAATATTATTTTTTTAAAAAATGAACAAATTAATTTTTACATAACTCAACAGTAAAATTTTATTTGAGATTAAAACTAAATCACCCACATACATCTAATGAACACATGTTATTCAAAATAATAAAATAATAAATCATCGCATTCTTTCAAAATCAGTACTATAAAATTGAAAAAATATTGAGAGAAGTTTACCTGAACCTGATGTCTGATGAACCAACAATGATTAATTAGGCAGCTGAAATATTTATTACCTCTCTTTGTTGAGAATTAATTAATGGGAAATATTAATTAGCGCTCCAAAAACAACACAACAGAATGTAAACAATAGAACACCAAGAATTTATTTTCTAATCCAATTCAAAGCTTCCACTATGAACAACAATGGGTACACAATAAGTCTTGTCTAGAGGCTACTGATGACGATGAATGATTATTGTGTATTGAAAAACTTCAAAATTTGAAAAGACTTTAATGAAATGCAATCGGTGGAAATGAAAAGAAATTGGGTGGAGTCTTGAATTTTTAATACCACACTTTTCAATTTTCATATTCTTTGCCTTCCCAATGTGAGTGGTACTGGAATTGGAAAGTTGGTAATTGTTAAGTGGTAGGTGAGTTGGATAAATAAGTAATTAAATTTTTTGAATAAAAAGTTAATAATTAAAAAGTCAAAACTCAAAATCTATTATGTTTATTAAGCGGGTACGGGTTAGAGAGTCTTATACCCGTACCCGACCCGTATACCTAACGGGTATTAAAAATTATACCCGCACCCGACCTGTTTTTAAAAACGATTGCTAAATACCCACCCTAACATATCAGGCCCTCGCGGGCCCCCATCTCCGTGGGGATTTTTGCCATCCCTAATTCTTAGCATATCTATACATCAATTTAATACGCATAATGATAATACCATTAATAAGGTATGAAATAAAAAATATATATAGTTATTTTATTAATAAATAATAAAATGTACAAATCGAATTGGCACTTCAAGCACCAACTCCATCAAAAATCAGGAGTCACAGTGAGTGTGATTGACAATGAGTTGTCTACATAATGAATATACGTAGGTGAGATCATGTCAAAGCTGTGAGTTGAAATATATTCATGGGGTCCACTTCTCACTATGGAATTTGATTTAATTATTGAATTCCTGTTTTCCGTTGGGGATTACGGTATCACGTAAAATAGTGGGAGACACTGCTGGGTTAAAAATCCATAACTAAAGCAGTGTGTAATATTATGAAAATTGTTGCTTGTGTGTTTTTTCCTTATTCTATATTGTTAATAGAAATAAACTTCTAATCTATTGCATGCATATTATTTGGATATGTTTTCTGACTTCACTTATGGTTGCTTATTTCTAGAATAGGTTCTAGAATGTTAATAGACTTGGATATTGTTATATTAGTCAAAACCATATGGAACTATTGTTCCGATTTTCTTGAAAATCAAGATGGTTAGTGACTTAGTTACTAAGTCACGATAAGTAATCTAAATATGTATCTGTTTTAGGATATAATTGTCTATAGATAATAGTTTCTTGTGCGGTAATGTCTCGAGATTCTTAACTGGCATTAAGAAAACTTCATTAGGTATTTGTTTATCTTATAATGACGTTTCTTGGCTTTAGTGACTTTTAAGAAGTCACGTGTTTGACACAGTTTGCTAATCAATTATTTACAATTGTTGTGAATAATTGAAGGCAAATTATAAAGCTGAAGAAATGAGATGTGTATAGTTGTGTGTAGAGAATATGATACTCACAATACGACAACTGTAGGTATTGGATACCAGATCTCTCATCTAGTTATTTAAAATATTGTTTAATGATTATTTTTATATTTGATATCGGAACTTGCAACTATTGGATAGTTACTTGTTCCTTATAAATAATTGTTACATATTTTAATATGACTAGTAGTGTCATTGATGAAGAGATAAACATTAAGAAAAATACTCGGTTAACTAAATAACTTAGAATAATGCTTTATGAGATTTTATCACATAAGCATTATATGTTTATTCCGTATAGTAAATGATGGTCTGATACAATATCACACCATATATCCTTATCCATTTAATGAATATTGTATTCAAGATGTGATTAAATCTCATTTAACCAATGATCGTCATTGGACCAAATATTTATTAAACAAATACATTGGATGTATGTAGTTTAATGAATTAGAAATTGTCTTGGATAGTTTTCTTTACTTCGTAACTTAGTTAATGAGTTGTCATGACTTAGTTACGTGTTTATAAAAGTATATATATTGAATGTCTTAAATGGTTCGAGAACTTTCAATATGTTTCTGATGAAACGCAAATAGAATATTTTGAATGGTTAAAAGATATTCTATTTGAAGTGTTGAAAACTATAATTTTAAAATTCATTGTGAGTCTTTGAATTGTTCAATGATGTTTGATATAATCAAACATATGAATTTATGGCAATTAGTTCTAAAGTTATTTAATGAATGTGATTCTTACTCAATATTCTATTTAATAAATGTGTATTTGTATTTTATACAAAATTTGATTTGATACATATTAATTATTTGTCAAATGAGATTTTTACACATGCCATTAATATATGTATTTGTTATTTAATGTAAATAAAAATACATATATAATAATAATCGGATTAATTAATTATTTAGATGTTTAAATGTTAAATATCTAGATAATTAAATTATTTCAATATTACATAAATTTTATGCAATATGTTTGATTATTATTGGTTACATGTGGCATGATTTTATTAAGCTTAAAGTTTACAAATTGGATTTGTCAACTTAAAAGCTTATTATTATTTAATTAGATTAAAATGTCCAAATGACCAAAATACCATTCTTTTACACCCTAAGTCGATTTTGGCCTTGTATTTAAAGTTGAAAATTTTATTTTCCCCTTCAATTAGAAGTCATGGCTGAAACTTAACTCCATTAAATCACCCAAAACTTTCTTGAAGAGTCAAGGAAGAAAGTGAAGAAATTCAAGAAAAAGTTTAAGGAAATTATAAGATTTGGAGGTAATCTTCAATAATCTTAAACTTGGAAAGCTTGATTCTTGTTCTTGAATACTAGAATAGTTCTAAGGTTTCTTCCTTTCTTAGATTTTGAGTCTTTTTTATTTGGAGGATAGATTTGGAGGCTAGATGCATGTGTGAAGTTTGATTGGATGATATTAGTGTAATATTGATTCAATTTTGTCATTTGATGACTTGTTGTCATTCTAGAGTGTTATGACCACTGTTGTAACTCCTAGAATTGTTCTTGGGTTCTTCATTTGTGGTGACTTTGGTTGGTGTAATAATTAATATGATTAATGTTGAGAAAATTGGATTTAAAGCATGAAAAATAATATTTTTTTTACAAAATTCAGATTTGGAAATTCTGTATTTTTGGTGATGAAAAGTATGTTTTATAAATGTATAGGATGTGTTTTGGGCATTGGAACAATTTCCGGAAATTATTTCGGAGTTGAAATATGCGAAAACGGCGAAAAACGACGTTACTAGGTGAGTTTCGGGCTTACCGGGTGTCTGCTATGCAAACAGTGAATTAGCCACTGTTTGGGCAGCCCATGAACTGACCAAGCACTATTGGAGATGACCTGGGTAGCCCCCATGTGTGTTGGTTGGTCGGTTCGGATAAAAACGCGTTTTATGCCATTTTACGGAAAAACGTTTTCATAAAAGTTTCGCGATGTTTCTTAACTATTTATGTCGTTATTTGATATCCAATAAATATGTTTAGGTGAAATATGAATGAATTATTCATATTGGATATTGAAAAATTTATTCGATAATTTAAAAAGTTTTAAAATTATGATTTCACCCGAACCGCGAGCTTCCGCTGCGCCCGCGCCAAAACCTCAACACTAATCCGTTACTCCGCTATTGAAATGTGTAATGTATCGCGTCGTTAGCATACACTAAAATTCTTTATTATTATTATTATTATTATTGTTGTTGTTGTTGTTCTTATTATTATTATTATTATTATTATTATTATTATTATTATTATTACTACTACTACTTGTTCATTTATTTATTTATGATTATTACTGTTATTAATACTTCCTAAGTCCGTTTGTTTATACACATATATATTCATTTTTTAGTTATTATTATTATTATTACCGCCGCCAAAAGGTAGCCCTCGGCGAGTATAGTCAATTCAGACCTGTGTCCGCCGTCGCCACTGTCGTGAAGCGCCGAATCGAAGCTGAGAAGTTCTGACGTGCCGCATTTTGTCTCATATGTTGACGACTCACTGGTTCGGTTGAGTCCCCCTCGTCGTAAGCTTTCCATCGATGTGTACAACTTCATCATTGGTGGCCGGAGTTGGCGGACGATTGTGCAGTGCACAGTAACTGCCTGCATTTTCTTCTTCGTCTTCTTTATTTATATTTTTTAATTTAATTTCCTAAGACTTGTTTTCTTTGTTTTTAGGGTTTTATACTTCTACGTTAACCCTACTTATACTTGTATTCTGATAAATACATGGTTATTTATGGTTTAACCATCAATATTTAATTACGTAGTTATTAACCCAATATTATGATATCTGTTTGTTAGGGTTTTGGGCGATGGGCGGAACAGAAATGCGGGTTCGGGCGAAATCGTATTTTAAAACTTTTTCAAAATATCGAACAAATTATTCAATATCTAATATGAATAATTTATTCATATTTCACCTAAACCTATTTATTCAATATCAAATATTGACATAAACAATGTTGAAAACTCGCGAAACTTTTACGAAAATCGTTTTTCCGTAAAATGACGCAAAATGCATTTTCGACCGAACCGACTACCCGACACTTATGGAAACTGCCCAGGTCAGCTCCAATAGTGTCGGGGCAGTTCATGGGCTGCTCGAACAGTGACGAATTCACTGTTTTGACAGTCGTCACTCGGTTGGCTCAAAATCCACCCGGTAATGCCGTTTTTGTTAGTTTTCGCTTATTTCAAGTCGAAAACACTTTCCGGTAATTGTGCTAACTCCCAAAACACATCCAAAACATTCAAAAAGACAACAATTTCATCCCCAAAATAGAAACTTTTCCAGGTCTGGACAGAAAACGAAATTGGCCCAAAAATCATGCTTTAATCCAATTTTCACAAAGATTAATCTAATTAATCCATCACCAAATGAGTCTCACCACATATGAACAACTCTAGAACAATTCTAGGCTATTTAGAGTGGATCAATAACTCTAAAATGACAACAATGTTGTCCAACAACAAATTGAACCAAAAATACACTAATCTAGTTCAATATCAACTCACACATGCATAAATCCTTCCAATCCACCATCAAACAACAAAAGCCCCAAAATCTACAAGAAAAGCCATCCTAGAACCATTCTAAAAAATCAAGAAACTAATTTCAAGCTTTGGGCTTTTAAAGATTACCTTTAAACTCCAAATTCCTTAAGCTTTTTCTTTGATTTCCATGCTTTTCTTTATTATTTTTTCAAATAAATTTTAGGGTTTATTTTGTTTAAAGTGATCGGCCATGGAGGTCTCCAAAGGAAGAAGAAAAAATAATTTTTCTCTCTTACTTAAAGTGGCCGAAAATGGGCATGGAAGGGGGCAATTTTGTCCTTTAAAAATTAATCAAATTAATATTCCATTTTCACTTTATTTTAGCCAATCATAATTGGACAAATAAAAGTGTAATAAAAGCCATGCTAAATATTCCAATAATATGTCACCATGTATCAAATCTATAATGAAAATTGGATAAGTTTTGAAAAATTAATTACTTAATTATTTAACATTTAAATAACTAGATAATTAAATAACAACTATATATGCATTTCTATTTACATTAAATAACAAATATATATATGTGTGTAGACCTGGCCGCCGGTTCGGTTCCGGTTCGGTTTACGGTTCCCCTTCCGGTTTTTTTTTTTTTTTTTTGAATAAAATTTTAAAAAATAGAAAAAATTCTATAATCGTAATGTTTTTTCATACTATCACATCATTTTTATAGAATCTTTTTTTTATAAAATTCTTTTAACATATAATCTTTTTTATAGCCAACTCTTGGCTAGTGTTTTCTTTATATAAGCGATGTGGGATATTTGTTACTTGGCTATTGTGTCCCACATTGCTTATATAAAGAAGTCAATAACCAAGAGTTGGTTATAAAAAGGATATGGACATTCATGTTTTAGTATTGCAATTTTAAACCTCATTAAGTCATAATTATTAATAAAAAAAATTGAGATTTACTTGAGGAACCTTACGGTTCCAAGAAAATAAATTTTTTTTTTTTTACTTCCGGTTGGAACCGTTGGAACTAGGGGTGGGCAAAAAAACCGACCGAACCGAACCAAACCGCAAACCGAGCCAAACCGGACCGAATTTACGGTTTTTTTCCTAACGGTTTGGTTTGCGGTTCGGATTGGCCCACCCCAAACGGTTTACGGTTCGGTTCAGGACCTAATCCGAACCGCACCTGTTAAACCGAACCGAACCGTTATAATTAAAAAATATAAATTTTTATAAAAAATTTTGTATTTTTCTTTTAATTTTATTCTATTTTTTTATTAATATGTTAATACTTTTATTCTTAAATTTTTGTTAATATATTTATTTGTTAATACTTTTATTCTTCAATTTATTTGTTTTTAGCATCATTATTCTTGAAAGTAAGATATTTGATTTGTCTCTTAATTAGAATGATAAAATACAAGAATTAATTGTGCCTCATTTTTCAATCCTTTATGGAATGCATATATTTCCTGGAGTCACAGCTTACACCCTAACACTTCATACCATTTGTTGGATAGACTAGTTTTTTTTTTTTATTATTATTTTTTTTTTCACTTAAGTGGATGAAATTTTATTTTAAATATAATAATCCGTAAACCGAACCGAACCAATCCGTAAACCGCTGGTTAAAAAATTTTCAATCCGAACTAAACCGTTATTTAATGGTTTGGTTTGAGAGGTAAAAAAATCCGAACCGTAAAATATGGTTTGGTTCGGTTTTTAGCAAAACCGAACCAAACCGAACCGCGCCCACCCCTAGTTGGAACCGCTGGAACCGTTCGGTTCCAGCGGTTCCAACCGGTTCGGTCAGGGTAAGAACCCTAACCGAACCGGTCAGGTTCCGGTTCGGTTCCGGAACCGGAACCGTCCGATTCCAACCGGTTCGGTTCCGAACCGGAACCTTGGCCGGATCTATATGTGTGTGTGTGTGTGTGGCATGAGTCAAAATCTCATTTGACGAATAATTAATATATATCTAATCGTATTATGTATCAAATACAAATACACAATAATTATTACCGTACAAAATCCTCAATTGCATGTGTTATCGTTTAACCGATTAAACGATCCGAATTGACTCACTTAATCCGGTGAAGTATTATGAATGATCTGTATTATTCATATCGAGTTGCCCAAGTGCTCAACAAGTACACTTCATATTATGGGACTCTCTAAGTTTAAGTTTATCCGTCACGAAATCCAATTTCGTGTCCATAATCCACCCACTCATGGATTATGATGATCACGGATAATCTCGCTAAACTATACAAGCCGAGTTCATAGCATACATATAATCCCTCCGTCACAGGCTATATGTATTATACCTGGGATATAGATGAGAATGTCAAATCTGCTCGGTATAATATAGTCGAATTTCAATTTACGATCTCTAAATAACACTCGGAACTGGATTCCGAAGTTATACCACGACCATGGATTTACTAGATCGTAAACATGTGCTGGATGTCTATGCCTTGTACACAGGACTGACGGATCCTATCTTGATACGCACAGGATATCATAAGCATCAGTCCACACCTAATGAACAAACGGAGGTCTGATCATGACTAGATTATTGACGTGACTTCCATCAAAGTGTGGAGGATAACTCATATATCCACAGTGGTATCTCAAGTCGAAAGACCATTATGCTCGCTCAACTCGAGAAGGTTCCTATTGACGTTGGTGTACCATTTATTAGGATACCTTCAGTGAGTCATTCAGTGTCTTATCAAATAAACACCT
This sequence comes from Zanthoxylum bungeanum, assembly GCA_019454045.1. Lineage (NCBI taxonomy): Eukaryota > Viridiplantae > Streptophyta > Magnoliopsida > Sapindales > Rutaceae > Zanthoxylum > Zanthoxylum bungeanum. The sequence goes on along the minus strand of SKCR01028299.1, from coordinate 29,754 downwards.
ACATGTTTATATGAGTCTCCCCAGACTCATGGTTCACTGGGATAAACCATCAGACCAAGTCATGATATACGACATGTACTGGTCTCAACGGATTTTACTAATCGACCCGTGTTAGCAAATCTTGACCATGAACTTTATTTAAGGATATACAACTAATAGTGCGCTTCCCAATGTCAATTACAAACTATGTTGTAACTGCGCACTATACTGTAAATCCTAGGGTCTTTGTCTAATATAAATGTATCACTGAACCAGATTCAGTTTCGATCTAATCGTAATCAGATATCTAATCTCAATTAGATCGAATAGGTGTATAAAAGACAAGGGTGCTACCATAAAATTAGTAATATTATGGAAAATACAATTGCTCGTATTTATGAATCAGATATAAATACGATCTGGATTGGCACTCCGAGCACCAACCCTAACAATTTCTCCCACTTGCTCTAGTGTCAATCCATGGTATCCTATACACATCTCAATAAGTATCGCATAGTCATGGCCCTCAAGAGCTCACCAGCACTCAAGAGGTAGGCAACAACAAGTAAGTCTGCTTTACAAATCGAGTCTGTCTAACAAACCCAACCGTTTTCCTTAGCTAGCATCATTCATATTTTTCAGAATCCAAATTCCACATTAATATGACTCAGACGCTATATCAGTATTGTGCTATGGCTACTAAGTTGTCTATGTATTTAGAAATCAAATCCAAATACTGTGAGACAACCGCAAACACTACACTAATATGAAAACTTCTAATCTATAGGGTTACTTTGCAACTTCATAAGTCAATACTTCAAAACTTACAACTGATTCCACTAGTTCAGTAGAATCAACGGTGACACTCCCACTGTATCTTTTCTGACTTTATATGACATAGACCATCTAATGTCATCATTATGATCAAAACTAATCTGACCTTATGGTTGCTGACTAAATTCTCCATGAATAAGAAACTCGTTCTTAATATCTCAAAGGTCACAAAGAACATGTTTCTAGAACCATCATATGATCTGTAATATATCAAAATAACTTGTAACAATTACGATTAAATTGACATCTTTAATCGCATATAATATAATATTCATTACGCCATCATCATATGATGCATAAGATTGACTAGACATTCTAATCAATCTATCTTTCGACAAATGAATCATCATTTACGAAAGATTAATACTATTTACATAAAAGACATGTTAACTGTCAAACAGTTATACTAACTGTCATACAGATAGTCTTGCTGTGTCTTTTATTAGATCATATCTAATACGCGACTAATGGGAGTATCTCACAAGTCTCTCAGTTTTATATCTTATATAAAACTTTATATCAAATATAATGGAGACTGCTCCCACTGTTAACACGGAGAAAAGAAAACTTAGGATATGTAACACTGGAAAGAAATTAGTATGCTCCCACTGACTATACTTGTAGGGGTTTTAGGGGCTAAATCCGGTAACGCAGCGGAAGCGGTGGAAAATCAAATTTTCGATTTCAAAAATTTTTCTCGGATTAATTAAATAAACATATTTATTTAATATTCCAATAATCAAATTATGAAATAAAATTCAATAAATCATATTTAAGTGAATTTACCGAATTGCCCTTACACTTGGTATTTTGTCCATTTTAGTCCGAAATTGATCTAATCAATTTTGAATGATTCTAAATCATTTCTAAGATGAACTTAGCATGTTCAAAACATCAAAACACCAAAAGCAACCAAATCCCCAAATTTGACTCACTTGGCCGAATGCTCCTAATGGGGTGCCATTTGTGCACTTTGTCATTTCATGCTTCAAAACACATCAAGATGTAATCCAATCAACATGAAACTTTATATGCATCATATACACATCCAAATACACAACATATATGAAAACCCCCAAATTTGGAATTGGTCATGAACCCTAATTTTTCAATTTCTTCAAATTGGACAAATTAGACCAAATTGGTTAAATCATTACTTTAATCATGTTTCTCCATCCAATCAAAGTCTCAACACAATGAAACAACTCAAGATCAAATCTAGGTCATCTAAGAGTGGGTCAACAACTCTAGATTAGCAACAAGGTTTCCAAAACCATAAAAGAACACTTATTACTACAATAGTCATAAGCTTCTTCATCATACATGCTTTACACTTTCACCAAAACTTCCATCATCAAAAACACAAAGAATAAAGAAAGGAATAACTTAAGAACATCATATGTTATAGCCTAGATCATAAGGAACAATTTCTTATCTAATAGTAAGTTGGAAAAACTTACTAAATCCAAGCTTTTCTTTAGTTTTTCCTTTTCTTCTTCACTTGCTTCCTTGGTTTTTCTTTAATGGAGTTTATGTCAAAGTGAATTAGGTTATGAAATGAAAGTGAAATGAAAACAATTTATACTTAGGACAAAAAATGCCCTTGGCCGAAATTGTGTATACATATATACTAAATTTCATTTCAATTTCATTTACTTTACATTTAGTCAACTTGCATAAATATCTTAATAACACTTTATTAGATATTTAATTAAGTCAACAAATGCAACTAAGAATAATATAACTCTTATATTTAAGTGTATTGGCCGAATTTAATGAAAAATAAAAGAAAAAAGATATTTTCATTTTCAAACAATTTGAACAAATATCTTAAGAAGTCAAAATCAATTTGACAACCTTTTCCTTTAATGTATAAGTCAACAATTGCAAATTATAATCATTTCCTAACTTTATCATTTGGTGATATATTTATATTTTAATTATATTAATCATTTAACAATTAAATAATTAAATAATTAATTAAATACAAATATATCAAATATATGTATTATATTTACTTTAAATATCTCAAATACATATATTAATGATATATGTCAAATACCTTTATTTGACTATTATTAATGTGTATTTAATAATATCATATATTAAATACAAATAAACATTAATAGGAAATGACGGTTCGGCCCGTTCGCATGTATTTTTCGTTTAACGATTAAACGATTTATAAATAATCATCATTATTCATAAATGTTGCTCTAGTGCTCTACGAGTATGTTTCATTATTGAGACTCTCTAGATTCAGGTATATCCGTCACAAAATCCAATTTCGTGTCCATAATCTATCCACCCGTAGATTATGACGATCACGGATAAACTAGCTGAATCATACAGGTCGAGGTCATTGCATACGTATAATCCCTCCGTCACAGGTATCCGGATAATCCCAGAGATATAGATGTAAACGTCAAATCTCTATAGGTATTATCCAGTCGACGTATTCATTAGCAATCTCTAAATAACAATCGGAACTTACTTCCGAAGTATACTGTGGCCACAGATTTAACAGACTGCTAATTATATATGGACTACCTATGCTCTGTACACAGAACTGATGGATCATATCTTGACACACACAGGATATCCTGAGGATCGATCCACACCCAACGAACAGGCGGAGGTCTGATCTAAATAGATCGGTGACGTGACTGCCATCTAAGTGTGGAGGATGTCTCATACATCCACAGTGGTGTCTCAAGTCGAAGGACCATTATGCTACTCAACCCGAGAAGATTCTTATTGACGTTGGTGTACCATCCATTAAGAATCTTCGGTGATCCGTTCAGTGTTTATCCACTATAAACACCTACACGTCTATACGAGTCTCCCTAGACTCATGGTTCATTGGGATAAACCATCGGACCAAGTCTCGATATACGACATGTACTGGTCTCAACGGATTTGACTAACCGACACGTGTTAGCAAATCTTGACCAGGAACTATGTTTGATAATATTCATATAGCAGTGACACTTCCCAATGTCAATTACAAACTAACTTTGTAACTGTGTACTGCATTATATATTATCGGGCCTTTGTCTAATATATACATATCACTAAACCACATTTAGTTTCAATCTAATCGTAATCAGATCGAATACGTATATAAGAACAAGAGGTGCAACCATAAATAAGTAATATTATGGAATAAGGGGATGTTCGTATTCATGAATCAGACATAAATACGGTCCGGATTGGCGCTCTAAGCACCAACCCCAACAATACTGACAAATATGTATTCTCTATACTTCGATAAGACATGACAATCTGACTTTATCAAAATCATAGAACATGAATTTTCGGAAAGCTTATCTGAGTCTACAATAGGCTCCATAAGCTAGTATATCAAGCTGTGATCTTAGCAGAATACAAACTCTGGGGCCATTCTAGAATGAATTTCTTCAAACAAAGAAATCATGACAGATCTCCCATTCAAAGAAATCACTCAAGAACGTCACTTTGCATTCTTTAGCCAAAATACACAATTTAATATCAACATTAACAAACAGATCCTTAATTGTCCAATCAGTGCGACAAGAGAAAAGCTTCCTCAAAATCTACAATAGACTACTGAGTATAACTTTTCTCACTTTCATACTATAAAGGTCAAACCTTTATCAAGCTCATTTAATCCCCAATTTCATGTGTTATCGTTTAACCGATTAAACGATCCGAATTAACTCACTTAATCCGGTGAAGTATTATGAATAATCTGTATTATTCATATCGAGTTGACCAAATGCTCAACGAGTACACTTCATATTGTAGGACTCTCTAAGTTTAGGTTTATCCGTCACGAAATCCAATTTCGTGTCCATAATCCACCCACTCATGGATTATGACGACCACGGATAATCTCGCTAAACTATACAAGCCGAGGTCATCGCATACGTATAATCCATTTGTCATAGGTTATTCGTATTATACCTGGGATATATATGAGAACGTCAAATCTGTTCGGTATAATACAATCGACTTTCAATTTACGATCTTCAAATAACACTCGAAACTGGATTCCGAAGTTATACCACGGCCATGGATTTACTAGATCGTAACAAGTGCTGGATGCATATGCCCTGTACACAGGACTGACGGATCCTATCTTGATACGCACAGGATATCATGAGCATCAGTCCACACCCAACGAACAGGCGGAGGTCTGATCATGACTAGATCATTTATGTGAGTGCCATCAAAGTATGGAGGATAACTCATATATCCACAGTGGTATCTCAAGTCGAATGACCACTATGCTCGCTCAACTCGAGAATGTTCCTATTGACGTTGGTGTACCATCTATTAGGATACATTCAGTGAGTCGTTCTGTGTCTTATCAAATAAATACCTACATATCTATACGAGTCTCCTCAGACTCATGGTTCATTGGGATAAACCATCGGACCAAGTCACGATATACGATATGTACTGGTCTCAACAGATTTTACTAACCGACCCGTGTTAGCAAATCTTGACCAAGAACTTTATTTAAGGATATACAACTAATAGTGCACTTCCCAATGTCAATTACAAACTACGTTGTAACTGCGTACTATACTGTAAATCATATCGTCTTTGTCTAATATAAACTGTGGATACGGGTTTTCACCTGAGACCCACAATCGAGAATCTGGATTTTAAGGGCACTAGCGAACCTGCAAAACAATGGTAGTATGAGCGAGGAGTACTACCCACCGGTTTTGTGGAATCCGTAGGCTGTCCGACGCCCAAGTCAGTAGTGTGGATAGGACAGAAGTAGGGAGAATAAGGCCTGAAGTCACCTCTATCTCTGTTTGTTTGTCGTGAGGGCAGGGTGCTGTTATTTCTCGGGTGATATGATGTAGATCTGTGTAAAATGTTGGATCCCTCATCTTTGTCATGACCCTTCTCTTTTATAAGTCATCTGGTGTGGGTCATTTAACCTTCTCATACCCGTTGGAATCTCGGTAACTGTTGACTTAATGGTGGAGTTTAAGGCTCTTCTTCTGTAACTGTTGATTTAATAGGTGGGGTTTATGAGTTTAGGCATTTTTCCAACCTGGTTACTGATGAGTCTGTAGGCTATCTTGATCCATCAGTGCCGATGGGCTTTGGGCTGGTACGGTCTCTCAGCCCGATATTGGTTTTTAAACTGGATTTGATAGTGGGCCATGGATCTCTGGTTTCGTGGTTGGCCAGAGGTGAAATGTCGGTTTTACCCTTGGGCCCAAATTTGGCCCATACAGTTTGTCCCCTACTCTCTAAGTCTAGAAGCCATTGACTTGGAGAGTACTTTTGCGCATGTCGAATGAAACAAGACATGGGTAGTTGTTCGTTGTTCTGCTGATCCTGGCAAAGGCTCAAAGCTAATCCACATGATGTTTCATCGTACGAAGTGGGAGAGTCTGACCTCAATTGTTTTATCTTTCGATGGTATTCCTGGTTGATTGATACATATGGTGGTTTATGAGGTAACTTCAATCGACATAGTCGTATGGACTGAAGGAGGTAGATTTCATATTTGACTCGACATGTCGTATGGACTGAAGGAGATCCATGTCTTTCCTTGATTCATCATAAATCTATGGGGGATGTCCCAGGTCGATTGAACCAGATGGAGGTTTGGGAGTTATTTCACTTTGACATGTCGTATGGATTGAGGGAAAGTCCATGTCTTCACTTAACTCGACCTGAGTCCCTAGGGGATGTCCCCGGTCGACTGAACCAGACGAAGGTTCATGAGTGATTTCACTCGACATGTCGTATGGACTGAGGGAAGTCCATGTCTTCATTTGACTCGACATGAGTCCATGGGGGATGTCCCCGGTCGACTGAACCAGAAGAAGGTTCATGCGTAATTTCACTCGACATGTCGTATGGACTGAGAGAAGTACATGTCTTCATTTGACTCGACATGAGTCCATAGGGATGTCCCCGGTCGAATGATCCAGATGAAGGTTCAGGAGTAATTTCACTCGACATGTCATATGGACTGAGGGGATTCCATGTCTTAACTTGACACGACATGAGTCCATGAGGAATGTCCCCAGTCGACTGAACCAGAAGAAGGTTCAGCCGTAATTTCCATCGGCATGTCATATGGACTGAGGGAAGTCCATATTTTCATTTGACTCGACATGAGTCCATGTGGATGTCTCCGGTCAACTGAACCAGATGAAGGTTCATGAGTAATTTCACTAGACATGTTGTATGGACTGAGGAAAGTCCATGTCTTCATTTGACTCGAAATGAGTCCATGAGGGATGTCCCCGGTCGACTGAACCAGATGAAGGTTCAGGCGTAATTTCCCTCGACATGTCGTATGGACTGAGGGAAGTCCATGTCTTCATTTGACTCGACATGAGTCCATGGGGATGTCCCCAGTCGACTGAACCAGATGAAAGTTCATGAGTAATTTCACTCGACATGTCGTATGGACTGAGGGAAGTCCATGTCTTCATTTGACTCGACATGAGTCCATGGGGGGTGTCCCCGGTCGACTGAACCAGATGAAGGTTCAGGGGTAATTTCACTCGACATGTCATTGATGGGGTTTTATGGCAGAAATCCGGTAACGCAGCGGAATAGAGGAAAATCAAAATTTTCCGATTTCAAAATTTTTTCTTGGATTAATCAAATAAACTTATTTATTTAATTATCCAATTATCAAATTTTTAAAAAATTACACAAGAGATCAAATTTCTTGATAATTATCGAATTGTCCCCAAACTTTGTAAATTGATTATTTTAGCCCAAAAATTATCAAATATAATTTTGGATGATTCTAAATCATTTCTAAAATATTTTCCAACACGTCTAATGCATCAAAATCAGATTTCACACAAATCCCCAAATTTCTCTTATTGTCGTGATACCCAAAACTTTCAAGTAATTGCATTTTGGTCCCTTTTTGTTCAAAACATGCCAAGATCAAATCCAATCAACCCAAAAATTTACATGCATCATATCATACCATAAAAATCCAACTATGAAAATCCCCAAATTTGGAGTGGGTTGTGAACCTAATTTTTCATTTTACCAAATTGTCCAATTTCACCAAATTTACAAAATCCAACACTTAATCTATTCAATACTTCACCAAACAAGCCTCACCACTTTGAAATAACTCTAGAACAATTCTAGGTCACCAAGGAGTGGCTTACTTGTAGGGGTTTTTAGGGGCAGAATCCGATAACGCAGCGGAAGCGGTGGAAAATCGTATTTCCGATTTCAAAAATTTTTCTCGGATTAATTAAATAAACATATTTATTTAATTATCCAATAATCAAATTATGAAATAAAATTCAAATAAATCATATTTAAGTGAATTTACCAAATTACCCTTACTTTAGTATTTTGTCCATTTTAGTCCGAAATTGATCTAATCAATTTTGAATGATTCTAAATCATTTCTAAGATGAACTTAGCATGTTCAAAACATCAAAACACCAAAAGCAACCAAATCCCCAAATTTTATCATCCTTGGCCGAATGCTCCCAATGGTGGGCATTTTGTGCCTTTTGTCATTTCATGCATCAAAACACATCCAAATGTAATCCAATGAACATGAAACTTTATATGCATCATATACACATCCAAATACACAACATATATGAAAAGCCCAAATTTGGAATTGTTCATGAACCCTAATTTTTCAATTTCATCAAATTGGACAAATTAGACCAAATTGGTTAAATACAACACTTCAATCATCTTTCTTCCATCCAATCAAAGTCTCAACACAATGAAACAACTCAAGATCAAATCTAGGTCATCTAAGAGTGGGTCAACAACTCTAGATTAGCAACATGGTTTCCAAAACCTTAAAAGAAAGCTTATAACTACAATAGTCACAACCTTCCTTCATCATACATGCTCAACACTTCCATCAAAACTTCCATCAACAAAAACACAAGGAATAAAGAAAGAAGAAATAACCTAAGAACATCATATGTTAAAGCCTAGATCCTAAGGAACATTTTCCTTTCTAATAGCAAGTTGGAAAAACTCACTAAAATCCAAGCTTTCTTTGATTTCTTCTTTCTTTCTCACAAGCTTCCTTTGCTTCCATTAATGGAGTTTTCTTTAAAGTGTATTAGGTTAACAATGAAATGAAATGAAAAACAATATATACTTGTATCACTTAGCCTTGGCCGAAATTGGCTAAGCCAAATACAAGAAAAATATTTCAATTTCATTTCACTTTTCATTAGTCAACTTGCATAAATATCTTAATAACACTTTATTAGATATTTAATTAAGTCAACAAATGCAACTAAGATAAATATAACTCTTATATATTAAGTGTATGGCCGAATTTAATGGAAAATAAAGAAAAAAGATATTTTATTTTTCAAACAATTTTGAACAAATATCTTAAGAAGTCAAAATCAATTTGACAACCTTTTCCTTTAATGTATAAGTCAACAATTGCAACTTATAATCATTTCCTAACTTTATCATTTGGTGATATATTTATATTTTAATTATATTAATCATTTAACAATTAAATAATTAATTAAATACAAATATATCAAATATATGTATTATATTTACTTTAAATATCTCAAATACATATATTGATGATATATGTCAAATACCTTTATTTGACCATTTATTAATGTGTATTTAATAATATCATATATTAAATACAAATACACATTAATTAGGAAATGACGGTTCGGCCCGTTCGCATGTATTTTTCGTTTAACGATTTAAACGATTTATAAATAATCATCATTATTCATAAATGTTGCTCTAGTGCTCTACGAGTATGTTTCATTATTGAGACTCTCTAGATTCAGGTATATCCGTCACGAAATCCAATTTCATGTCCATAATCTATCCACCCGTAGATTATGACGATCACGGATAAACTAGCTGAATCATACAGGTCGAGGTCATTGCATACGTATAATCCCTCCGTCACAGGTATCCAGATAATCCCAGAGATATAGATGTAAACGTCAAATCTCTATAGGTATTATCTCGTCGACGTATCTATTAGCAATCTTTAAATAACACTCGGAACTTACTTCCGATGTATACTGTGGCCACAGATTTAACAGACTGCTAAATATATATGGACTACCTATGCTCTGTACACAGAACTGACGGATCCTATCTTGACACACACAGGATATCCTGAGGATCGATCCACACCCAACGAACAAGCGGAGGTCTGATCTAAATAGATCGGTGACGTGACTGCCATCTAAGTGTGGAGGATGTCTCATACATCCACAGTGGTGTCTCAAGTCGAAGGACCACTATGCTACTCAACCCGAGAAGATTCTTATTGACGTTGGCGTACCATCCATTAAGAATCTTCGGTGAGCCGTTCAGTGTTTATCCACTATAAACACCTACACGTCTATACGAGTCTCCATAGACTCATGGTTCATTGGGATAAACCATCGGACCAAGTCTCGATATACGACATGTACTGGTCTCAACGGATTTGACTAACCGACCCGTGTTAGCAAATCTTGACCAGGAACTATGTTTGATAATATACATATAGCAGTGACACTTCCCAATGTCAATTACAAACTAACTTTGTAACTGTGTACTGCATTATATATTATCGGGCCTTTGTCTAATATATACATATCACTAAACCATATTTAGTTTCAATCTAATGTAATCAGATCGAATATGTATATAAGAACAAGAGGTGCAACCATATAAGTAATATTATGGAATAAGGGGATGTTTATTCATGAATCAGACATAAATACGGCCCGGATTGGCGCTCTGAGCACCAACCCCAACAATTTCTCCCACTTGCTCTAGTGCCAATCCACGGTATCATATACACGTCTCAATGTGCATCGTATGCACATGGCCCTCAAAAGCTCACCCAGTACTTAAGAGGTAGAAACAAGTCCGCTATGAAATATCGAGTTTGTCAAACAAACTTATCGTTTCCCATAGTCAGCATCATTCATATTTTGTAGAATCTAAATTATACATTAATATGAAATGGATGCTATATCAGTATTATGCTACAGCTACTAAGTTGTCCAAGTATTTAGGGATCAAATCCAAAAATATTATGAGGACAACCGCAAGCACAAACACAATTTAAAACTTCTACTTTAAAAGGTCACTATGCAACTTCATAAGTCAATACTTCAAAAGTTGCATTTGATTCCACTAAATAGTAGAATCCTTCGTGACACTCCCACTGCATTATTTGTGACTCTTTATGACGTAGACTGTCTAACGTCATAATTAGTCTCAAAACTAATATGACCCTAATGGTTGCAAACTGTATTCTCCATGAATTAGAAACTCGTTCTTAATATCTCAAAGATCGCAAAGAACGTGTTTCAAGATCCATCATATGGTCTATAAGATGTCAAATAACTCGTAACAATTACGATTAAATCGACATCGATAATCGCATATAATAAAGTATTCACTATGTCATCATCAAATGATACATAATATTGTTTAGACATTCTAATCAATATCTCTTTCAAAAAGGAATCATCATTTACGAAAGATGAATACTATGTATAAGACACACAATAACTGTCGAACAGTTATACTAACTGTCATACAGATAGCATTGTTATGTCCTTTATTAGATCATATCTAATGTACGACTAATAGGGGTATCTCACAAGTCTCCAAGTTTCATATCATATATAAAACTTTATATCAAATATAACAGAGACTACTCCCACTGTTTTCACGGAGTAAAGAAGACTTAGGTAAATCTTTTACCTCATAAACATCTCATTATTACTATAATAATGACAATGTCGTTAAGATATATAACACTAGAAAGTAATATGTACGCTCCCACTAACCCTTCTAATCACATATGTATTATATAACTTTGACAAGATCAGACAATCTGACGATATCAAAAATAGAGAACACATACTTCTGGAAGACTTATCCGAGTCTACAATAGGCTCTATAAGCTAGCACACTAAACTGCGATCTCAGCAGAACACAAACTCTAGGGCCATTTCAGAATGAACTCTTCAAATAAGGAAATCACAACTGATCTCTTATCTGAATAAGTCATCCAAAAACGCCACTTTGCATTCTTTAGCTAAAATATACAGTTTATTATCAACATTAACCAATATATCTTTAATTGTTCAATTAGTGTGACTAGAGATAAGTTTTCTCAGAATCTACAATAGATTGCTGAGTATAACTTTTCTCACTGTCATACTATAAAGGTCAAACCTTTAATAAGCTCACATTGCTTCCGTTGTGCAAACAATTAGCACATATCATGAACTAATTCATAATGAAAGCGTAATCAAGTTCAAAACTTGATCATAGTAAGCTATGAACAATCTTAGATCTAAGGTTCAATGGTGAACTTCCAGAATCGATATCAAATATCGCTTCCATTAAAAGTCATAGGATAATTTTTCTTCAATAAGAAAACAACGGAACCATTAAGTATCAAATACTCGTGAATGATTCTGTTATCCTATTGGACTTGCAAGGAAGATGTATAAGGGTTGTTTCATCTTATTAATTACATAGTTCCATTTATAATTTATCATTCTCACATTTGACTTCAATAAGTCAAGTCTTTTCTACAATAGTTAACATCTGATGTTACACACCAAGTAATAAAACGATTTTATTACTTAGAATCGTAGGAAAGATATTCTATTAAATAGAATACAATATTCTATTAAACAGAATAAACGATAAACTTTTACTTATACCTCCGAGGTGTAAGTAATTTCCATTATATAACTATTATATAAAAGAAAGATTGAAATCTCAAACTTTTCAAGATTCAAATTTTCTACCTATACATATCATATATGCAACTGTAGAAAATAATGGAACATTAATTAAAGAGATGAATTAGTGTTACTGGAGTATAACCCCAAGAGTATTGAAACTAATTCGGTAACTTTCAATATCAGACGAATCAAATCATATAAGATTCGATTGCTCCCACTACTCAATTCCATCAAGATGGAATCGTGGAAGAATAATATTGAATATGAATCATATTCACTAAATAACCTTAGAACTAATTGCTTTAAATTCATACGTTTGATCGTATCAAAGATCTTTGAACAGTTCAAAGACATGTTATGAATTTTGAGGATAGAATTCTCTAAAACCTTTAGATTGAATATATTGAACAAGTCAAAAATGTTCAATCTACGTTTCATCAGAACGGATTGAAAGTATTGATACTTTCAAGACTTTCAATATGTGTTCCTTCAGAAACACGTAACTAAGTTATGACAATTCATCAACTAAGTTACGAAATAAAGAAAACTACCTTAAGCAATTATTATTTATAAAACTACATACATCCAATGTATCAGTTAAATAAATTTGGTGGTCCAATGACAATCATTGGTTAAATGAAATCTTAATCACTTTCCTGAATACAATATTCATTAAATGGATAAGGATGTGTGGTGTGATCTAGTATCAAACCATCCTTTACCATACGGAATAAGCATCATATACTTAAGTGATTAAATTCATAAAGCACCGTTCTAAATTATTTACTTTACCGAATAATTTTTCTTAATGTTTATCTCTAAATCAATGACACTACTAGTTATTATAAAATATGTAACAATTGTTTATAAAGAACAAGTGACTATCCAATAGTCGCAAGTTCCGATATCAAATATCAAAACAATCGTTAACCAATATTTCAAATAACTAGACAGGAGATCTGGTATCCAATACCTATAGTTGTTGTATTGTGAAAATCGATATTTTCTATACACAAATATATGCATCTCCTTTCTTTAGCTTTACTATTTGCATTCAACTATTCACAACAATTGTAAATAACTGATTAGCAAATTGTGTCAGACACATTACCTCTAAAGGTAATTAAAGCTTAGAAACGTCATTACTAGATAAACAAATACCTAATAGGGCTTTCTAAATTCCAGTCAAGAATCTCGAGACATGAACTAATTCAAGTCAATTCTTACTGCATAAGAAACTTGTCTCTAAAGTATTATATCCTAAAGGGGATATCTATCTAGATTATCTGTTGTGACTTAGAAACTAAGTCATTAACCATCTTGATTTTTGAAGAAAATCAGAACAAAAGTTCCCGATGGTCTAGACTAATCTAATAATATCCTTAATTTAGTAGTATCTAGAACCTATTCTAGAATGACTGCAACCAAGAGTGTAGTCAGATAACATATCATAATATGTGTGCAGTAAATAAAAGTTTAATTCTATATAGACAATAGAATAAGGAAACAAACAAGCGGCAATTTCCATAATAACATACACTGCCTAAGTTTTGGAATATTTTAAACTTAGCAGTGCCTCCCACTATTTTTACGTAATGCCGTAATCCCCAACGGAAAGACGAGAATTCAATAATTAAATCGAATTCCATAATGGGAAGAGGACCCCATGAATATATTTCGACTCACAGCAGAGGCACGGTCTCGCCTACGTATATTCACAGGTAGACAACTAATTGTCAATCACTCACTAGTGACTCCAAGGTTCCGGTCCTGGCCGTTTCTCGTTGTCGCTGCGAAGGCAGCCCACAAGGAGACGTACTAAGGTTAAACTTGTCAATGATAAACTCAAGTTACTTGCGTAACCCTGACAGCTAGGGCACGTTCAGGATTCCGCTTTCGCTTGAATTTATCTAGTATCTAATATACATTCGGCATAAATAAATTTCTATCAGCTACACCCTCACAGCAGAGGCACGGTCTCGGATGTAGTCAACGAAAAGATATTTATAAACCGTATTGACAAGACGGACCAAGAAACAAGTATTCCAAATACTAGCTACTTTAAAACCTTATTAAGCGGGGATATTCCATTAAGTGTCATACACCCTAAATCTAATCAAATTAGATTATAACATGCATGTATAAAGTCAAGAAAACATGATTAAACATTGAATAATAAAGCTAATCATTTTATGGAGGCCTAGAATCAGACTCGCTCTGATACCATTTTGTAGGGGTTTTAGGGGCAGAATCTGGTAACGCAGCGGAAGCGGTGGAAAATCGTTTTTCCGATTTCAAAAATTTTTCTCGGATTAATTAAATAAACATATTTATTTAATTATCCAATAATCAAATTATGAAATAAAATTCAAAAAATCATATTTAAGTGAATTTACCAAATTACCCTTACTTTAGTATTTTGTCCATTTTAGTCCGAAATTGATCTAATCAATTTTGAATGATTCTAAATCATTTCTAAGATGAACTTAGCATGTTCAAAACATCAAAACACCAAAAGCAACCAAATCCCCAAATTATTCCTTGGCCGAATGCTCCCAATGGTGGGCATTTTGTGCCTTTTGTCATTTCATGTCTCAAAACACATCCAAATGTAATCCAATCAACATGAAACTTTATATGCATCATATACACATCCAATACACAACATATATGAAAATGCCCAAATTTGGAATTGTTCATGAACCCTAATTTTTCAATTTCATCAAATTGGACAAATTAGACCAAATTGGTTAAATACAACACTTCAATCATCTTTCTTCCATCCAATCATAGTCTCAACACAATGAAACAACTCAAGATCAAATCTAGGTCATCTAAGAGTGGTTCAACAACTCTAGATTAGCAACATGGTTTCCAAAACCTTAAAAGAAAGCTTATAACTACAATAGTCACAACCTTCCTTCATCATACATGCTCAACACTTCCATCAAAACTTCCATCAACAAAAACACAAGGAATAAAGAAAGAAATAACCTAAGAACATCATATGTTAAAGCCTAGATCCTAAGGAACATTTTCCTTTCTAATAGCAAGTTGGAAAAAACTCACTAAAATCCAAGCTTTCTTTGATTTCTTCTTTCTTTCTCACAAGCTTTCTTTGCTTCCATTAATGGAGTTTTTCTTTAAAGTGTATTAGGTTAACAATGAAATGAAATGAAAAACAATATATACTTGTATCACTTTAGCCTTGGCCGAAATTGGCTAAGCCAAATACAAGAAAAATTATTTCAATTTCATTTCACTTTTCATTTAGTCAACTTGCAAAATATCTTAATAACACTTTATTAGATATTAATTAAGTCAACAAATGCAACTAAGATAAATATAACTCTTATATTAAGTGTATGGCCGAATTTAATGGAAAAAAAGAAAAAAAAAGATATTTTATTTTTCAAACAATTTTGAACAAATATCTTAAGAAGTCAAAATCAATTTGACAACCTTTTCCTTTAATGTATAAGTCAACAATTGCAACTTATAATCATTTCCTAACTTTATCATTTGGTGATATATTTATATTTTAATTATATTAATCATTTAACAATTAAATAATTAATTAAATACAAATATATCAAATATATGTATTATATTTACTTTAAATATCTCAAATACATATATTGATGATATATGTCAAATACCTTTATTTGACATTTATTAATGTGTATTTAATAATATCATATATTAAATACAAATACACATTAATTAGGAAATGACGGTTCGGCCCGTTCGCATGTATTTTTCGCTTAACGATTAAACGATTTATAAATAATCATCATTATTCATAAATGTTGCTCTAGTGCTCTATGAGTATGTTTCATTATTGAGACTCTCTAGATTCAGGTATATCCGTCACGAAATCCAATTTCATGTCCATAATCTATCCACCCGTAGATTATGACGATCACGGATAATCTAGCTGAATCATACAGGTCGAGGTCATTGCATACGTATAATCCCTCCGTCACAGGTATCCAGATAATCCCAGAGATATAGATGTAAACGTCAAATCTCTATAGGTATTATCTCGTCGACGTATCTATTAGCAATCTTTAAATAACACTCGGAACTTACTTCCGATGTATACTGTGGCCACAGATTTAACAGACTGCTCTAATATATATGGACTACCTATGCTCTGTACACAGAACTGACGGATCCTATCTTGACACACACAGGATATCCTGAGGATCGATCCACACCCAACGAACAGGCGGAGGTCTGATCTAAATAGATCGGTGACGTGACTGCCATCTAAGTGTGGAGGATGTCTCATACATCCACAGTGGTGTCTCAAGTCGAAGGACCACTATGCTACTCAACCCGAGAAGATTCTTATTGACGTTGGCGTACCATCCATTAAGAATCTTCGGTGAGCCGTTCAGTGTTTATCCACTATAAACACCTACACGTCTATACGAGTCTCCATAGACTCATGGTTCATTGGGATAAACCATCGGACCAAGTCTCGATATACGACATGTACTGGTCTCAACGGATTTGACTAACCGACCCGTGTTAGCAAATCTTGACCAGGAACTATGTTTGATAATATACATATAGCAGTGACACTTCCCAATGTCAATTACAAACTAACTTTGTAACTGTGTACTGCATTATATATTATCGGGCCTTTGTCTAATATATACATATCACTAAACCATATTTAGTTTCAATCTAATTGTAATCAGATCGAATATGTATATAAGAACAAGAGGTGCAACCATAAATAAGTAATATTATGGAATAAGGGGATGTTTGTATTCATGAATCAGACATAAATATGGCCCGGATTGGCGCTCTGAGCACCAACCCCAACATTACTAACTTTAGAATGACAACTTGATTTTCAAAGAATCAAAAGTAAAGCTTTTAAACTATTTAAAGCTCACTTACATGCATCAATCTTTTATCCAAGTTCTCAAACAAATAAACACAACCAATAAGAGTAGAAAGAAAAATCAAAGCAACATAAAATGATGCTAAGTAGTCAGAAACAATTTCCATGTTGAAGTTTTGAAGAAAGACTTACAAAATTCAAGATTTTCCAAGCCTTTACACTTTACCTTCAAGTTTTGCTCTCAACTCCTTTTGTGTTATTTTGTGTATATTAAACTTATAAAACCCTAAAAATGAAACAAATAATATATACCTCCCAATATTGGCTTGGCCGAATTTTAGAGATTAAAATATCTAGATATTTTAATTTTGTTTCATTAAAGATCAACTTGCCAACTTGTTTTGTAAATCATTACACTTTAATGAATTATTTAACAAAGTCAACAATTGCAACTAAGTCATTAAAATTAATATCATAACTTTAGATATTAATATTTTTAATTAATTTAATTATTTAACAATTAAATAATTAAATATTTATTTAAATACAAATATATTAAATATATGTATTATATTTACATTAAATATCAAATACATATATATTTATGATATTAGTCAAATATCTCAATTTGACAATTAATTAATGTGTATTTGATAAAATCTATCATTAAATGCAAATACACAAAGATTAAGAAATGACTATTGGGTCCATTCACATGTACTTTGCGTTAAACCTTTAAACGACATATAAATAATCAATATTATTTATAATTGTTGTCATAGTGCTCTACGAGTATATTTCATTAGTGAGACTCTCTAGATTCAGGCATATCCGTCACGAAATCTAATTTCGTGTCCATAATTTACCCACCCGTAAATTATGACGACCACGGATAAACTCGTTGAATCATACAGGTCGAGGTCATGGCATATGTATAATTCATCCGTCACAAGTATCCGGATATATCCCAGAGATATAGATGTAAACGTCAAATCTCTATAGGGAGTATCTCGTCGACGTCTCTATTAGCAATCTCAAAAAGAACATTTAGAACTGATTTCTAAAATGTACCACGGCCTCATGGTTTTTATCTGATTGCTAATCATATATGGACTACCTATGCTCTGTACACAGAACTGACGGATCCTATCTCGATACATACAGGACACCCTGAGGATCTATCTACACCCAACGAACAGACGTAGGTCTGATCTTAATAGATCGGTGACGTGACTGCCATCTAAGTGTAGAAGATGTCTCATGTTCCCACAGTGGCATATCAAGTCTAAGAATAACAAATGCTACTCGATCCGAAAAGATTCTTATTGACGTTGGTGTACCATCCATTAAGAATCTTTGGTGAGTCGTTCAATGTTTATCAGCTATAAACACCTACACGTCTATACTAGTCTCTAAGACTTATGGTTCATTGAGAAACCATTGGAATCATATATTCCAGTATATGACATGTACCGGTCTCAACGGGTTTTCTTTATTGACCAAGTTGTGTAAACTTTGACCAGGAACTGTCTGAGAATGACAATGTCATGATACTACTCAATGTCAGTTGCGACGATTTTGCAACAACATCATGACTAGTCATTTTAAGGTCATTACATCTTTACCATATTAAAAGATATATTATATTATAGAAACTGCATATATTATTCATAATAATAACGTTTTACAGAAGTATTCTCAAAGAAATACAACCGGGAATTGGCGCTCTGAGCACCAACCCCAACAGGTGTATGGACAGAGTGAAGAACATGTCTTCAGTTGACTCGACATGAGTTCATGGGGGATGTCATCGGTCGACTGAACCAGATGAAGGTTCAAGCGTAATTTCACTCGACATGTCGTATAGTCATAAGGAAGTCCATGTCTTCATTTGACTCGACATGAGTCCATGGGGATGTCCCCGGTCGACTGAACTAGATGAAGGTTCAGGAGTAATTTCACTCGACATGTCGTATGGACTGAGGGAAGTCCACGTCTTCATTTGACTCGACATGAGTCCATAGGGGATGTCCCCGGTCGACTGAACCAGATGAAGGTTCAAGCGTAATTTCACTCGACATGTCGTATGGACAGAGGAAAGAACATGTCTTCAGTTGACTCGACATGAGTCTATAGGAGATATCCCATGTCGACTGAACTAGATGATGGTTCAGGAGTTAATTCATACGATATTGTCATCTGGATTGAGAGTAGTTCAGGTCTTCATTTGACTCGACATGAGTCTTTGGGGGATTTCCTCAGTCGATTAAACCAGATGAAGGTCAGGATAATCCCCATTCTACGGGTCAAATGACCAGGGGAGTCTTCAATGTCGTCTGGACCAGATGAAGGCCAGGTCTTGAACTTGACTCTACATAAGCCATATGGAATATTCCCAGTCGACTGAACCAGATTAAGGTCAGGATAATCTCCATACTACTGGTCAAATGACCAGGGGAGTCTTCAACGTATCCCCATACTATGGGTCAAAGGACCAGAGAAGTCTTCAATATCATCTGGACTTGATGAAAGTCTATGAAGGTCTCCACTCCACTAGTCCTGATGAAGGTCCAAGGGAGGCTATGGTCGACTGGACCTGATGAAGGTCCGTGAGGGTATTCACTTCTCATTCTACAATCCTCACTCTACGAAACCTGACAAAGGTCAGTGAGGGTCTTTATTTCTCATTCTACAATCCTCACTCTACAAGGCCTGACAAAGTCAGTTAGGGTCTTCATTCCTCATTCTACAATCCTCACTCTACAAGACCTGACAATGGTCAGTGAGGGTCTTCATTCCTCATTCTACAAGACCTGGCAAAGGTCAATGGGGGTCTTCATTCCTTCATTCCTCATTCTACAATCCTCACTCTACAAGGCCTGAAAAAGGTCAGTGAGGGACTTCATTCCTCATTCTACAATCCTCACTCTACAAGACCTGACAATGGTCAGTGAGGGTCTTCATTCCTCATTCTACAAGACCTGACAAAGGTCAATGGGGGTCTTCATTCCTCAGTCTACAATCCTCACTCTACAAGACCTGACAAAGGTCAATGAAGGTCTTCGGTCGAATGGAGTCTATAGTTAATGGCAATCCATCCATGTAGTATGAAAGAGATGACAATCCTTCCATGTAGGGTCGAGTGGAACCTCAGCCAAATACTAAGCCTTCATCCATGTCATGTCGAATGGCACATTTGCCTCAAGCTATACATACGTCTGGGATCCACAACAAGTCCCAACCTACACATATGTAGATGTTGAATGAGAGGCACATCAAACCTCAAGCTATACACACATATGAGATCCACAACAAGTCCCAAGCTACACATATGTAGATGTCGAATGGGACGCACATCAAGTCCCAAGCCATACACGCGTCTGGGATCCACAACAAGTCTCAAGCTACACACATGTAGATGTCGAATGGGACGCACATCAAGCCCCAATCCATACACGGGTTTGGGATCCACAACAAGTCCCAAGCTACACACATGTAGATGTCAAATGGGATATATGCTTCATTCTGAGTCTTCATATGTGTATGTCGACTGGGATGTCTTAACACCATATCTTCATACATGCATGTCGACTGGACTGTCTTCACACCGAGTCTTCATACATGCATGTCGACTGAAATGTCTTCACACCTAATCCTCATTAAGGTAGTGTCGACTAGAATATCTCTGCAAAGTCTTCATACATGTATGTCGACTGGAACGTCTTCACACCAAATCCCCATGTAGTGTCGAGTGGGATGTCCTTGCCAAGTCATACATGTTGACTGGAACGTCTTCACACCAAATCCTCATGTAGTGTCGAATGGGATGTCCTTACCAAGTCTTCTTACATGCATGTCGACTGGGATATCTTCCTCATGCCAACTCTTCATACATGTAGTGTCGACTGAGACATCTTCTTCATGCCAACTTTTCATACACGTAGCGTCGACTGGGACATCCTCCTCATGCCAAGCCTCCATACACGTAGTGTCGACTGGGACGTCCATGCCAAGTCTTCATACATGTAGTGTCGACTGAGATATTTTCCTCATGCCAGATATATTGCTTCATCGTATGGAATGAGTGGTAGAAAAAGTGGTTATATTGGAAGTAAGCGTCTTGTTTCTTTCTTAGTCGACTGAGAGAAGTATGTCGATTGGGTCTGATGATGGTTTATGTTGTCGATTGGAGCAATTGGGTTTCTCCCTAAGTTGAAGTTTTTTGAAGGATAATTTTTTTTAAACTAACCAATAAATATTTTTTTGGGAAGTTATGATGTCCCCAAGGTGACAATGAGTGGCCTATGGCTCTTTTTTGTAGTCTAATCGCATCAAGTGACACCTTATTGAGATATATTGCTAGTACATCATTTATTAGGTCGTTTGGGAGGATTCAAGATTCTTTCATTGTGATGCTTGGTAGAGCTTCATCTCTTATTGTTCCTCTTATCTTCCTCCCACCTGATCTCAATGTAGGCCCGAGCCATAGCTTGATCCATTGTGTAGCATCGGAATTTAGTGAGCTTTTTATAGAGTCCACTTTCTAAAAGTAATCCATTTCTGAATGCTTCCTCTACAGTAGGCTGATGGAGATCTGGGATTGTTATTATTGAAGCGAGCCACGTAGCTTCGCAAGGGCTCCCCTCTTCGTTGCTGGATGGCATTGAGGTCATTGGTAGTCTTCTTAAGCTTGCAAGAACCTGTAAAATGCTCCATAAATTTGTCTGCTAGTTGTTGGTACGACTCAATGGAGCTGTATGGTAGGTTGATGAACCAGGTGAGGGCTGGGTCTGCCAACGTTTCTCCAAATCATCTGCACATTCCAGCTTCCCATTGGTTTGGTGCCAAGCCAGTTGACATCATCTTGTACTTGTAGTGTATTACATGGTCGTCTGGATCTGTGGAACCGTCAGATAGCTTCATTTCAGACGGGCTAAACTTTTGAGGCAGTTCGACAGCTACAATTGTCTCTACGAACGGAGTATTAGAAATCGTTCCAGCTCTGCTTTTCCTAATTGGCAGCCTTACCCCCGGTAGTCTGGACATGACTGCTTCTTTGAACTCCATCATTTCTCTTCTTATGGTGGACGCAACTTGCATAGTTTGGTCGAGAGAGGAAGTCGAGGGATTCCTCGGACCATGGGGAATCGCTGGGTTGTCGTCAACTAGCCCATCAGATGCAGGTGGGACTGTTGGATTGCTTGGATTTCTGGTTTGATCAGGGATATCGTGACGTTGAGAAGTTGAGGATAACTGCTTCATCTGCTTCTGTAGATTCACATTAGAGTTTCGCATGGTCAGATTCTCTTCTTCTAAAGCTTGTAATCGTTCCTGGAGCATGGCTAATTGTGTCGCCATAGGGTCTGGCGTCTGTTTACTGCTAGAAGCCATCACCAATCGTTTTGAAGAGAGTGAGTTGAGAGATCTTCGTTCGCAATATTCACTTAGGGCCCCACGATGGTCGCCAAATTGTGGATACGGGTTTTCACCTGAGACCCACAATCGAGAATCTGGATTTTAAGGGTACTAGCGAACCTGCAAAACAATGGTAGTATGAGTGGGGAGTACTGCCCACCGGTGTGGTATGAGGAGAATCTCGGTAACTGTTGACTTAATGGTGGAGTTTAAGGCCCTTCTTCTGTAACTGTTGATTTAATAGGTGGGGTTTATGAGTTTCGGCGTTTTTCCAACCTGGTAACTAATGAGTCTGTAGGCCATCTTGATCTTGATCCATCAGTGGCGATGGGCTTTGGGCTGGTACGGTCTCTCGGCCCGAAGTTGGTTTTTAAATTGGATTTGATAGTGGGCCTTGGATCTCTGGTTTCGTGGTTGGCCCAGAGGTGAAATGTCGGTTTTACCCTTGGGCCCAAATTTGGCCCATACATAAACGTATCACTGAACCAGATTCAGTTTCGATCTAATCGTAATCAGATATCTAATCTCAATTAGATCGAATATGTGTATAAAAGACAAGGGTGTTACCATAAAATTAGTAATATTATGGAAAATACAATTGCTCGTATTTATGAATCAGACATAAATACGATCTGGATTGGCACTCCGAGCACCAACCCTAACACTGTTGGTGTATCTAATGTTACTATCTATCCAATTTAATCTTCAAAATTCCCTAATTATTTCATTTTAACTCCGTTTTCGATAATTCGTGTGCCAAAAATTTCTTTTTTGTATTGAATTTATTAAAAATACTTCTGATTTACTTTGACATTTTTAAATTTTCACTCCGCTAAATATTACGAACCCTAGTTTATTTCTATCTGATAGTTGGGTCACGTACTAAAAATTCTCAATTATATATTCAAATCCTTATATGATTCTATAATCTACAACAAGGTGTTATAATCTCCCCCTTATAAAATTTCATATTTCATATTTAATATCCAAAATTTCAAATTTAATACTAATAAATCTTAGGTTTGCCGATTTTATTTTTTTTTACCCGATTTTCATGTTTAATATCTATTTTTTCAGGTTAATTCTATGAATTTTCAGATGGACAATAGTCTGTAAAATCTCTGTCTCTAATTTTAAATCAAAATTCATATCCAATATCTGTATTTTCGTATTTGATGTCCTTTCTTTTCATTTTTAATGAGTAAAATTTCAAATTACTATATTTGCAGGTAAACAATTTTTTCCTTCCTTTTTTTATGTATTAAAAAATTAAGATTTAATTTTTTGAATTCTCATCCAAGAGTTCTTCTATCAGGTAAACCCAATCATGGTTCTGGTTCAGAACCGAAACTAAACCGGAATCGATTCGGGAATTGAAACCGTCTGGTTCCGATTCGGGAACTCTAACTGGTTTCATACGGTTCGGTTAGGGTTCCCACCCTAGCCGAATTGTTGGAACCGGATGGTTCCAACCAAAACTGTTGGAACCGTTCGGTTCCAATATTAGTGTAATAAAATTTAAGTTCAAATAAATAATTTTTTTTAAGTTAAAATTCTTTATTTTATTTTTAATTTAGGGTTTTGATTTAATATAATAAAATTCAAATAAATAATTTGTTATTATATTTATTTGATAATAAATATAATAAAAAATAAATTGAACTGGAATCGTTCGATTCGATTAACGATTACGATTCCTCAATATTATGGAATATGATTTCAGAAAATTGGGAACCGTTCGTTTCGGAACCGAAACCGAAACCGGTGGCCACCTCTATTATCAGGTGGGGTTGGAGAAGACCGGTTTACGTAGAGACCGGGTCTGACTTAACAGCAACAAAATTCACAAACTACCTAAAGAAGAAGAAGAAGAAGAAGAAGAAGAATCCACTATTTCTTGAAATCTCTCACGCTTGAATCCACTATTTCTTGAAATCTCTCACGCTTCTCGAAACCCTAATAATGAATTTCTTCGCATCTGTTTTTGCCGACGACCAAGATCCTCGTAGCCCCAAGTCCGAACCCGAATCCGATTTCCCCAATATCAAAGACCAGCCACAACACGAACAAAACCCAGATTCGGCTTCTTCGTCAAACCAAAATCCTAACCCTAGCCCTAGTGGTGCTGGTGCGTGGTCCTTTGGCGGGCTGATCAAAACCCTAACCACCAAATCAGAATCGGTCCTCGACACGTACCGCCGTGATCTACGAGAATTCGGGTCGGGTCTAAAAAAGGAACTTGAAGTGGCCCAGGGATCACTGGGCACTGTGAGTACCGTCATTGATGAATTTGGGAACACCGTGTTGAAATCAACGGCCCAGATCAAGGAGGCAATCCTTGCTGCTGATCACGAATCCGATTCGTTCGATAGCAATAATTTAAATAATCAGAGTACTAGTTGGCAACAGAGGCGTTACAATCGTTTTGATGCTCAGCTTAGTGCGGTTCAGCGTAATGTGAATACTTATTGTGAGGCAGTTGATGATTTGGATGCTTATAATAAGTGGAAATCTGGATTTGATTTGGATGATATGAATAACGAAATTGCTAATTTGTTTGCAGAAAATGGTGAGATGGAGAATATATACAAATCGGTTGTGCCTAATAATGTTGATCATGAGACATTTTGGTGTAGGTATTTTTATAGAGTGTTTAAGCTTAAACAAGCTGAGGATTTGAGGGCTAATCTTGTGAAGAGAGCGATAACGAGGGAAGGTGAAGAGGAGGAGTTGAATTGGGATGTTGATGATGATGAGGATGAAAGCGCGAGTAATGTGGTGGCAGAAGTGAAATCAAAGGATATTGGGTGTGTGAGTAGTAAAAATTCAGGGGATATTGTTAGTGAAGAGGATAATGTTACAGCAGAAACTGAGACATCTAAAAACAAGGAATTGGGTGATAAAGAATCAGAGAAAATTGTGGAGAAGAATTTGCTGGGTGATGACGAGGGAGAGAAGATTGCTAAGTCTAATGTGGATGCTGATTGTAAGGGAAGTGTTGTTGAATCGAATGGTAACAATGTTTTCAGTGAGAGAGTGGGTACAGAGAAGAGTAATGGAATGGATAAGGAAAATTCAGGAGAAGAGAAAGAGGGTTTGATGGGTGAGGCTGAGCCAGGAGAGTCTAGTAAAGATAGTGACTTTTCTGTTGTGTCAAGCCAATCGCCTATGCGTGAGGAAGAAGACCTTGGGTGGGATGAGATTGAGGATCTTAGCAGCATTGAAGGGAAGAAAGTGACTGAAGGTGGGAGTCCAAACCGAGCTGAATTGAGGAAGCGACTGAGTGTTGCCGAAGAAGAGGAAGACTTGAGTTGGGACATTGAAGATGATGATGAGCCTCAGCCTGCTAATGCTTGATGCAACTTGAATCTTAAGACTATAATTCTTACGATTGATTGCTGCACTCCTGTTCTTGTTTCCTATATACATTTATCATTTATGTGGGTGGAGGAGTGTTGTGTTGTATTGCTTTTTTATTTTTAATCCTTGGTTTAAATTGCAAATGTCATCCATGATTGTGTATCTTATTATGAAGCTACTGTGCCATAGCAATAACCTTTTCCATTTATTTGTCTACACTAATTTGAATTTTGCATATGATGTTGTACGTTAATTATTTTCCTTGCACATAAAATAGGATTGTTATTTTCAGTCGCAATGTTTTGACAGCTTCCATCTTGTGCTTGATGATTTTGGGGTTTCTTTTTGGATTTGTATAGCAATTAAACTCGAGGCATCATGGTTGGAAAACATTGATCTGTTGAAAAAGTCACCAGTCAGATTGTCTTTGGGACACTGAGTCCGTTACTTCTAAGTCACCATGTCTCCCAAGCAATATAGGATGTCACAATCTTTACTTTAGGGCCGCCCCATTAGCCAATCAACTTTAAAGGAGTCTATTACTTATAAACACATCACTAACATCTATACCAAACGATATGTGATGTCACAAAGTTACGGGTTAGGCCAGGAAAGATAAACATTTTTTTTTAACTTCTTAATGATTGTTTCTCCTGCTTTCTTCCTTTTGACAAGATTAACAAATTGGAAATTGCTACAAATAGCTAACAAGAAAAACTATAGTTGATTGATTAAGAAACAAAAGCATATGCAACCAGAAAGTCATACTCTGTCAAATAAAAAAAAAAAGGATTTGACTTAAATAACTGAACTGAATACAAAAAGTCCGCCTCTGTTTAGAGCTAATTCACACTCCTTAGACTTAGAGAGCTCAACTACCTCTAAATCCTGCCACGATTGGCTTCCAAGAAAAAGTGTACTCACCAACTCTAGAACCTATTCTTACTTAAGAAAGCAATAACAAAAAATGAAAAGAAAAAAACAAACTTCTCTAACGGCATTTGAGCCCTGTTTGTACAATATGAGAAGCTTCTGAAGCGCATGAAGTGAACAAGAATGATACATTCTTCCTGCACTGCCTCCGCCGCAGGGCTTTCCTTAGCTAACTTCATACTTATTTTACTAACCTTCAACACTGATGGCTGGTTCAGAAGCAGACTCGGCTACAGTGGTTTCAACTGGGGAAGGTAGTGCAAGAAATCGTCCTTTTTGAGCACGCGGTGGAAGATGCTTTGCTGGTTTTCTTGATCCCACAGTCCAGGGCAAGAAAACCCCGGTGCCACCACGAGGCATTCTTCTAGGGCTCAAAACCATAGGACGCACTGGAGCTAACATGACCACTGGGGCACTAAGTACTCCCCATTTGGGCGTAACGTTCATTGCTTCGTAGCCACTAGGAGCGCTGTTGGGCATTGAATATGGACTTGGGACACCTGGTTGCCACACAGTCATGGCACCATTCAGAGAACCAGTTGGAGTTGTTGGTGGAGACTGGCTCTGGTTGGACTCAGGACGGACTCTGAAGAATGTGATGCCAATTCTTCTGTTTGGAGATGGGCACATAACGTGCCTTGCTGTGTCAGCACTGTTTCCTCTCATCACTAAGAGCGACCTGCAACATTTTTAGGCTTATCTTATACAGTGACTTTGTCAATTACAATATTTTGGGCAAGGAACATAATAGAACTGGTGATGATGTACATAAACTTTTAGGAACATTAAAGGGAGATCTATTTTGAGATTACACTAATACATGATCCAGAAGGACTAGCAATTCCGTAATTACTTTCTGTAACTTTTAGTGTAATATTAAGAAACCCCACAGGGAAATGTGAAGCAGCAGCTATTAAACAAACAAGCTTTAGGGACAGTGTGGCTTGGGCAGAAGCAGAAGCAATTCTTTTTGGTCTCCAAACAGCCAAGGATCTTAAGTTATCATCTCTGATATGCTAAAGAAGTGGTGGATTTGGTTAACAACAGAAAGACCAGTAATTCAGAGATCTCTTAGATTATCTCAGAAATTCAGGGCCTGGTGAAGGACTTTGAGTGCATTAAATTTAGATTTGTTCCAAGATCCTGTAATACCATTGCTCATTCATAAGCTAGGAAAGCTCTAGAATTTTCATTTTCTGTTGTTTGGCTGGAACATTTTCCAGCAGATATCTCATTCTTAATCTCAAGTTGATTGAATGAATTATAATATTTACTTTTGAAAAAAAAAACGAAAAATATCTTTTAGTGTAATATTGCATATTTGAAAAAGTTTCTCGAACATACCCTTCTTTTAGTGAAAGCATGAGTGGCCCCTTATAGTTCCCATCATTATCACTCACAAGAGTTCGTCCAAATGCCATTGCTGATTCAGACAGGAGAAGCGTAGAGATAGGTTGCTCCAAATGAGGTGGTTTCAGAAAAGGTTGTGAATATTCACCCTGCAAAAAAACTTAATAGAGATGTGTGAGACTTCATATCCTTCCATCTCCAAAGTATCTAAAGGGCTCAAAGAAAAAACAGAAGTGACCTCATCAAAGAAGTTAATGATGCAACCATTGGGTTTTTTGTATTCTGGTATTAGTTGCCACTGAACCAGGTGATCAATGACCGATTGAAGAAGAGCTGGAATTGGTTCTAGGTTACCTGTACAAATCCAAAAGTTCAGTTTCAAGGACTCTGAAGCAAAATTAAATCTAACAAAATTTAAAAGTATAGGTCTTTTACCAATTTCATTGTTACTTGTGGCTTCCTCTTGTATGTGTCTAAAAATTGGAATGCCAAACTGAATGAGCTCTCTCCTGTTTCCCTTCATCTGCTTGTTGAATAAAATAAAGGTCTCACCTATGTTGATTAATAAACAATCATTTAGCTATTGTGAACGAAATATTGTGTGCACTAATATTCATTTGTTAAAGGAACTGCAGAAGTAGGCTTCACAGTAGGTCACCTGAGAGTTCTCCATTCTGGCCAGCTAGTCGAAGTTCATTGACATAGTCAGTTAACACAGATAGCTCTGAATCAGTAAACAAATCCTCATATAACTTCAACCCTTTGACAACATTCACCTGCCAGTCGCAATTATTTATCAATCAATAACATCCCAGCTGCTTTTCTTTATCATATGGCTAAAAAATTTTATAGGATATCATCAACTCTCCGAAATTCCATCTTCTCTACGGAAATAATGTATTAACAAATTGTGAAAGAAAGAACTCGCCATATGGCCTTTCACTTGCTCCTTAGCCGCAAATCCTTTTGTCAACTTGATTTGGGATCGCCGTGCCTCGCATTCTTCATGGTTTGAACATATCTCAGTAGTTCCAGTAGTGTGATGCATTTCTTGAGATCCTGTATTCCAACAAAAGCAATTAAATAAATGAGTTACTTAATGTCATTGTAAGAGAATGAAACATTTTTTGATCAACTTTCCCATTTGCAAGCCCAGTACCCACAAGATGACAAGAAGGCTTAAATCTTGTCAATAGGAGAGGGAAGAAAAAAATCCTGGAATTATCATCAGAACTAAGATTCTTTTCAAGTTTCAAGCAACTTTTAACTGATTTTTTAGCA
The DNA here is from genome assembly GCA_019454045.1 of Zanthoxylum bungeanum. Taxonomy (NCBI): domain Eukaryota; kingdom Viridiplantae; phylum Streptophyta; class Magnoliopsida; order Sapindales; family Rutaceae; genus Zanthoxylum; species Zanthoxylum bungeanum. The sequence continues at coordinate 18 of SKCR01028299.1, read as the reverse complement.
CTTTCACATTGAACATGA